>QEPC01006491.1:1071533-1085783 GCA_003113815.1 Sphenodon punctatus | reverse complement strand
AGACCAAACTCCTCATTTTTCCTCCCTCCCCTTCCTCTCCCTCTAACCTGTCCATCTGCATCGATGGAGTCCATCCATCCTGTTCTCCAAACCCGCAGCTTGGGCTTCATCTTTGATATGCACCTCTCTTTTAAACTTTACATTGACTCTGTTGCCAAATCCTGCCGATTCCCCCTTCATAACATTCCTCGGATCGGCCCCTTTCTCTCTATGTCCTCAGCCAAAATCCTTGTTCATGCCATGGTTATCTCTTGCCTCGATTACTGCAATCTCCTCCTCGCTGGCCTTCCTCGCTCTCACCTCTCCCCCCTTATCACAATTCAAAACTCCGCTGCCACGGTCATTCACTCTGCCCATTGCTTTGACCATGTGCAGTCTCTCCTCTTCTCTCTCCACTGGCTCCCCCTTCCTGAACGTATCCTGTTTAAACTCCTGGTTTTCATGTTCAAAACACTGCACAACCAAGCTCCCCCTTACTTCTCGGACCTAATCTCCCTACGCACTCCTGCACGCACTCTCCGCTCTTCCGCTGTCCCCTCCCTCACTCTCCCTCATTTCTCCTGCTCACCTAACCACCTTCGACCCTTCTCCCTCATTGCCCCCCATGCCTGGAACGCCCTCCCTACCCACATCCACCTTGCCCCCTCCCTCCACTCCTTCAAATCCCTCCTCAAGACCCGTCTTTCCCAATGTCTGCTAGTTGTTCCCCATATACTTACTGTCTGCCCTCCTCTGCAGACTGCTGCAACCAACCTGATTGTAACCAAGCCATGCACACGCACCTGAGATTTCACATCCGTTTGAATGTTTGTTTGTCTTCTCCCCTGTCTCTCCCACTGTCCCCCCTCCCTGTCTTTTAGATTGTAAGCCACAGGCTGGGACCGCATCTATTGTATGTTTCTGTACAGCACCAAGCTCATGACTGGCACTATATAAATGTTAATAATAATAATAATAATACTTGAAATTTTGAGTTAATTCAAGTATTGGAAATAAGACAGGGTAGGATCGTGGGGAAGGGTGGAAGTTTTTATATCTTGAATTTTATTATTGTTATTTTTTTACTGATTGTAAGCCACCCTGAGCCTTTGTGGGAAGGGTGGCAGATACATTTAAATAAAGTTAAATATTTATTTAATTTGTTAGTTAGTTAATTTATTTATTTATTGCCAAGTTTCCTGGTGATTTCAGAAGAGTAAGATACTGCTGGACCTGGGTGTAACTATAGTGAAGGAAGGTGAAGGACACATCCTCTACAAATTTAGGAGCATGGAGGGCAGCAATAGTCTCATCTCCCCCTCAGTTTTTTGGTGGATGTCCACCCCAGTCTACATGGCTGGGACACGGATGGGGTGGGGTGAGGTTTCTCCACAGGAATCACAGCATGGGCTGTGTGGGGGAGCTGCCATTGTTGCATGGCCAGGTGGTATCATCTCACCAGGGCCATGGTAAATCAGGTGGGCATGTCCCTGCCCCCTCCCCCCCATTCTCCTCAGAATCCTCCACAAAACTTTGGTCACACTTGCAACTCTGAGAGAAGGAGAAAGAAATGCACCAAAGAACTGGCTTTCATTGCAATGTAGAGAAATTTTGGGGATCTTCAGTGCAATTAAATCTTATAGCTCAGAGGTGGGCAAATGGCGGCTCTCAAGAGCCGCATGTGACATCTCTGCTGTGGCTCTTGGAAGAAATGTCCTTGGAGTCATGGGGTGCAATCCTATGGGCCACTTACGCTGACCCCTACTTGTGCCACAAGCTCTGAACGTGTGCTGCATGAGCCAAAGGTGCAGTCCGGGACAATGCAACCCCCAAGCCTACACAAACTATGACCTGGGGGATGAAGCAGGCATGGTTCCCACTCCGAGTCCATTCCCTGGGCCATGGTGTGTGTGGGCTCAGGGGGTCGCATCTGCCCAGGCTGTGCCTTTGGCTTGTGCGGCTCTGCTACTCACATGGCATGCATGCATGCCTGACCGCTTGCGCCCTGCACCTGCGGCTGGCTAACGCCAACCACTGGATTGCACCCATGGTGTCCATGTGTCTTCCTCAATTTTGCCTCCTTCACATGTGACACCTAGCACTGGGATCTTGCCTCTCCTGCCTCTTCTACGTGTTAGCAGGGGCTGCCTCGCTCTCAACACTTGCAGCAATGACAGAAGTACTAGGTGGTTCTGCTGGTGGGAAGAGGAGGTAGGAGAGCTTGGCAGCCAGTGACAATGTGGCAGAGGCAAGGAGAGAAGAGATTTGTATGTGAACATTAATGTGTGGGGGTTAGACTTTGTTCTCACCTGCCCTGACATGTGCGAGAGAAGCCGCGACAGATCCCCGTTCACACCGCCTCTTTTCCCGTCGGCTGGCTCCTCCGCACTGCCGCATCTTCCCTCGCCCCTTCCACTGCCGCCACTGCTGCCACAGGTGAGAATACAGCCTAAGAGTGACATTCATTGGGAGCTCTTGGCAAGGTGAAGACAATGTTCAGCTCTTCAGAGCAGAAACTTTGCTCACCTCTGTTATAGTTTATTTTGGGAGCTTGCACATATTGCTATGTGTGTGTGGGTTGGAGGTACTTCCATGAGGGCAATTACAACTCTATTCTCATTGGAATTAGTGTACATAGGAATGAGCTATTCCACTTTTATTCCATGAGAACACTCATGCATGACCGGGTTCCCCAGTGTAGCTCTTACTAGGGCTGAAACAGTAAACCACCGTGGTAGCTGTTTCCGATGGAAAGAGCTCTTCCACAATGAGCGGCATGGTGTGATCATTCATTCTGCTACTTTTGTCTGTGATTCTCCACAATTTCCGTTGGCACTTTCTGACATGCAGTCACGGTGCAAACATATTTATTTATTATTATTCATTAAAAGCATTTAGTATGGCACTCCTCCTGCCACAGGCAGCTCGGGGCAGCTCACAACGGTGTACATCAACAACTAAAATCATAAAACTATAAAATATACTATTACACCCTCATCCCTCTCCTCCCCCCCACACCACCTACCCATCTCCCCTGCCAAATGCCTGGCAAAACAGTCAGGTCTTGCAGCTTTTATGAAAGGAGGGGAGGTCCGGGGACAGAGGCACCCCCACCAGAAGGGAGTTCCACAGCCTCGGCACGTCCACCAAGAACACCCTCCTCTGTGTGCCCCCCCAGAAGGCTCTGGGAACCACAAGGAGGGCATCCCCCAATGACCGCAGGGGCTGGTCCAGTACCTGGAGGGTGAGGTGGTCTTGCAGATAGGCAGGACCCAGACCGTTTAGGGTTTTATAGGTTAAAATCAAAACCTTGAATTGGGCTCAGAAGACTATCAGCATAATGCAGCACTGCTGTAATGTGCTCCCGGCAGCCCAGTCCCACCAGGAGATGAGTCGCCACATTCTGCACCAGCTGCAGCTTCCGGGCCGTCATCATGGGTAGCCCCATATAGAGTGCATTACCATAATCTAGTCTACAGGTGATGAAAGCATGAATGATGGTGACCAGGTATCCAACACGTATAGCCTAAGTCGAAGTACCAGATGTAGTTGGCGAAAGGCACCCCTCACCACAGTCTCCACCTGGGCATCCAGGCAGAGCTGCGCGCGCATCAAGGAGTACCGCCAGACTCCGTGCCTGGAGAACCAATGGAGGACAGAACCCATCAATGATGGGGGGCCATTAACTCCATCACCTTCCCCACAGGCATCAGCTCCATCTTGTCGGGATTCAGTTTCAGTCAATTAGCCCTCATCCAATCCCCCACAGCTTTCAGACATTGAGTAAGCATGGAGACTGTGGGGTCTGGGTCGATTGAAAAAGAGAGGTATAACTGACTGTCATCAGCATATTGGTGACACCGTACACCAAACCTCCTGATCACCTCACCGAGAGGCTGCAAGTATATGTTGAATAAGAGGGGGGACAACACCGTACTCTGCAGAACCCCACATGTGAGGTCTCGGTATGGTGAAAAACACTCCCTGAATACCAATCGTTGGGTTCTTCTGGTCAGGAATGAGTGGAACCATTTGAGAACAGGCCCGCCCACCCCTGCACATTCCCACAGGCGCGCCACCAACATTGCATGATCCACAGTATCAAAAGCAGATGATCAATCTAATAGGACCAACAGGATTGAGCGGTCCCAGTCCATCTCTCGGCACAGATCATCCACCAAGGCCACATGCGCAGTCTCCATGCCATGACCCAGATGAAATCTTGACTGCGAGGGATCAAGAAAACCTACACGGTCAAGATGCCCCTGCAACTGCTGAGTCACCACCCACTCAATAACATTCCCTAAAAAGGGAAGGTTAGAGACTGGTCGATAGCTGGCAAGGGAGTCAACATCAAGCGATGGTTTCTTGAGCAGAGGCCTCACCACAGCTTCTTTGAGACAGCCCCCGGCACTCTGCCCTCCCAAAGGGAGGCATTGACCACCCCAACCAGCAATGACCCCATTGTCTCCCGGCAAGATTGAATTAGCCAAGACGGGCACGGATCTAAGTCACAAGAGGTGGCCCTAACTGCCCCAAGGGTCTCGACTGCATCAGTGGGTGTCACCAACTGAAATTGATCCCATAAAACTGGACAAGGTGTGACTTCCATAACCTCTGGTTCTCCTAGTGTAGTAAGTGCAGTGTCGAAATCATAGTGAATCTGAGTGATTTTATCCACAAAATAATTCACAAATCTATCATAGCATGCTATAGATGACTCCACTCCAGGATGGAGGGAGGCTGGATTGACCAGACCGCACACCACCTGGAATGAGCTACACTGGGCACAATTTTGCAGATGCTATAAGAGCAGCAAAAAAAGCTTTTTTTGCTGCCCTCATAGCCTCAGCATATGCTCATAAACTGGCTCTATGCCGCAATCTGTCGACTTCAGTACGATAATGATGCCACCATCGGTCCAACCACTGTCCTTCTCGCCTCAGCACTCGCAGCTCCTCCAAAAACCACAGAGGCCTGCGATGTTGTCATCTGGGCAGCGGACATCTAGGAGCCATCTGATCAATGGCCTCAGTCAACAGAATGTTCCATGATGCAATGAGGTCATCGATGAGATGGTCGTCAAGGTCAGAGGGTAACTCCCCAAAGGTCAACCAGAACCGTTCCTGTTCCATTAGCCTCCAGGGGTGAACCATTCGAATTGACTCCACACCCTTCCAGTGGCAGACATGCACTAAGAGAGAGGTCTGTAGGAGATAATGATCCAACCATGACAAGGGCACCATTGATATCTCCTCCAATAGTGGAGCACCCATCTCAAGGCCAGTTCAAAACATGAGATCGAGAGTATGTCCCCCCTGATGTGTTGGACCGCTGACTATCTGGGACAGGCCCATGGTCGCCATGAACTCATGTTCCAGCCCCCCGAGACCAGCATTGGCATCAATGTTGAGATCCACCCAGATTAATGCCTTTGGGGGCTGCAACATCACTTCCACCACCGCCTCTGCCAGAGCATGTAGAGAAGCTGTCATACAGGTAGGTGCACGGTATACGAGCAGCACCCCCAAACTGTCCCCCGCCAAATCGAACACCAGGTGAAGAGCCTCAATCCCTACCATGGTTTGCACCGGATATCTCCTAATTGATCACCGCTCTCTAAAAATCATAGCTACACCGTCCCGCCGTCCCTCTGACCGTGGCTGATGCTGCACAGAATACCCGGCCGGAACAAGGTCAGCCAAGTCAAGCCCCGACTCATGGTCCAGTCAGGTTTCAGTAATGCCCAGGAGATCAGCGGCACAGTCCAGGACCAATTCCTGGATAGTTGTTGCTTTGTTAGCCACCGATCTCACGTTCAACAGCAGCAGCGACAGGTCGGGGGTACTCTGATCTCGATTCCCCTGTCCAGCCGCTAAGGGGTGAGTGAGCGGCATCTGCAACAGGCAGCTGTCCCGCTTCAATGATCTTATACCACCCTGTTTAGACCCATATCTCCCCCATCCCATCACGACCCCAATGACTTCAGCCCCCTGCGGCGTGGACCCCAGCACCCCTTTGGCTGCTCCATCCTGACAGCAGGGGAGACCTGTTGGAAGATGGGGGTAGGTGGTGTGAGGGTGTGGGGCATGGGGGGTTCCCCACACCCCACACCCTCACACCACCTACCCCCATCTTCCACAGAGGGGCAATCCCCCCTTCTCCAAGGACTGCAACCCTCCCTCTCACCGAGGGGGTCCATCCTTGCCCCCCAACCCAGTCCCCTTGCCCCTCCCACCCATCAAACAAATATTCCATCCCCCCTTATGCCTCTGTCCCACTCCAACTTATAACAAACGTAAAAATGCAACACCCCCACCTTTGCCCACCCAGGCCCCACTAAGGGCCATGCCTACGGGCCCTTTAGCACAACCCTTAGGCACGCTGCCTGTGGTGCTCACCTGTGGCATGTCTTTTGGCCATGCTGGGCCAGAAGTCCATCGCCGAGCCGGGCGCTGGCCCCTTCTCGGTGGTGGTGGTGGAAGCTGTAGCAGTGGCGGCGGCAGCAACGACAGCAAGGGGAGGCATGGGGGGTGATGTAATCTGCTCCCCAGGTCAGGCAGAAGGTGGCTTTTGGCCCCACTGGGCCAGAAGTCCATCGCCAAGCCAAGCACTGCCCCCGCCCCCTTCTCCAACAGGAGGAGGAGGTGACTATGACCTGGGCCGGGCAGTTCGGGTCCTGTCGGGGCCAAAGCCCCTTCTCGGTGGTGGCAGGAGTGGCAGCTGCAGCAATGGCAGTGGCAGCAGCGACAGCAAGGTGAGACCCTGGAGGGATGAAATCCGTTCCCCAGGCCAGGAAGCAGGCGTCTTTTAGCCCCGCTGGGCTGGATGTCCATTACTGAGTGCCGTCCCCGCCCCCATCCTCCAACAGGGGGAGGGGGCGGATGTTACCTGCACTGGGCAGCTAGCAGTGCTGGCAGTATCACCACCATTTTGGAAAAGGGCAGCCATTTTGCGCATTCCCATTACAGAGATGAACACGGTACATGTAAGCAGTATATGGTAAATCGGCATAGAGTACAATGTAATCAAGAAAATGCTAAACAGTAAATCAAGAAAAAATCTTAATCGAGAAAGTATCAAGACCCGGGGGATTGCTCGATTATCGATTCTCACTAAAAACGAGTTAAGAACCATGATTTTCAATGAGAATCAAGAGAAAATCAAGATTGAGTTTCTGCTCTAGTCTTAGCCAAGTTGCTATCTCACAGCCTCAGTTCCCCATCTGTAAAATAGGAATAATAATGACCTACCTCACTGGGTTTTGATGAGGGTGAACTAGGTAAGGGTTATAAAACTGCACTTTGAAAATAGTTTTAAAATGATAGATACTTGAATTCTTATCCTTTAATAACAGAAAGGATACACACAACTGTCTTTTCATTCTATGCTCAGTAGCACCAATTCGGCACCAGTTCATTGTTCTTCTTGCAAAAACAATGAAATCACCACAGTTGCATGATTTGATCTGGGCCATAATTTATGAAGTACGTTGGAAGCTCTAGAGAATAAAACTGTATATTAGAACAGTGAGTTATTACTAAATGGTGTCCTGGCAATACCTACTATAATAGCAGTGACTTATTTCTTCGAAGTTTCAGAATCGCTTCCATTGTTTTATTATTATGTAGAAAACTTGATTGTACTTCCTCCTTAATAGCATTCTTCCACATTCATAACTGTGGTAACCATGGAGAAAATGCTTCCTAGAGTAATGAGTCTGAGAGAAAAGTGTTGCTAAAAGAGGTTGCCACAATGCCAAATTATTTTGACTCACTTTTTTTGAAACCACCAGCGCAGATAACGCTCTGTTTTCATGACTCATTACGACTTACTATGTTACCGTCTTTCCATCTTTCACTGCGCGGCCTTGGGAGCTAGCTAGACTTTGATCTTCTAATGGCGAGAGCTCTCAGTACCACAGAATAAAAATCCAAGCACCTGGCTGATATACAAGACGCTTCAAGGCATGCCTGGAAAATCGAGAATGGCTCAGTGCACTGGATTTAATTCCATATCCCAAAGGCAAACAGTGCAATGAGCTTCTGAAATACCTCTGGCCCTTTTGCAGCCTGTGTAATACTCTGCATTTAGAAGTGAATTCCTAATGTTCTTTCAGGTTGTGTATGGATCCAGGTGGCCTGTGGATGCCCCTTTCCATCATTATAAGTCCAACATGACCGTGATTGGAAGGGTCTGACAATCAGAGCTTCCTCACTAGATCTGAAATGGGGAAGCTGATTTTGGGTGAAAACAAACACGCGGATGGCTTGCCAGCTAGACAGTCAGGGAAGGTGGGGTCACCCCCGCCCAGGTCAGGTTGTGGCACTGAATGGGCATGAACCCAACCTGGCCAACTGATAAGCCCTCCCCTACCTCATCCTCTATGGGGGTTGGGAAGACAGCAAAGACATAGCCAAGTGGTCCTGCCACCAGTGGACCCCCAGTGTCCCGCTCCCCATCATAATGGGCAATCACTGGCTACCATGGCTGGTGACCATGGAAGCCCCCGATCCCTGATGGGGGATAGCAATGGGAAAAGTCATGTGGCGGGCCACTATGGCCCATATTTCCAGAATCCCATATTCCAGGTACTCTTAACAAGTAACCAACTATGCATTTTACTGACTCATTATGATTTACCACGTTTTGGGCTGAAATTGGACTTTTCACTCAGCTCCTATTCTGTCAGAACCAGGTGTTTAATTCGGTCAGATCAGAGCTCAGATCAAATGAAACCAGCAAACCCCGCCATTTCATGCTTTTACAAAATGGCTGGTATGCTTCTGCTCATGTGCAAAATGAACACCACCATACAACAAATGGCAACTGTCATGCCAGAGCAAAATGGTCTGGTTAGAATTCTGGCTGAAAAATTATTTCGGTCAGAATTCTGGCCTTAATTTCAAAAAGTCATTCTAATTTTGCAAGATAGTTCTGCAAAATAAGCAAACCAGCCCTAACCATGTCTTTCCATTTTTCTGAGTTTCTGCATTTGATTGCTTCCAGTTTACTTCCTGGTTTGGGTTTGATTACTTGTTTACTACACTTTAACCAACCATTGCTATGATTTCACAGAGAACTTTCACAGACCTACAACGAAAACCCTCTGTGAGTGCTGCTTCTTTGAGAAGCAGGGTATATACCAAGATTCGCGACTTACTGGCTTTCCTGCTGGTTTTGTCATTTCCCATTATTTCTTGCAAGCTGAATGGGGCTGCCAGGAGCTGGTCCCAAGTCCTGTCTGTGCCTCATGTGCACCCCCGGAGACTGTGGAGACAGAAATTTGCCAGCTAAGCACAGAGGAAGTGTTGAAAATTGCCATAAAGGGCTGTAAAATGACTATAAAATGGTCGTAAAATTCCTTCAAAGTGACGAGAAAGTCCTGGAAGTGATGAAAGTGATGAACTATCTCGTAAAATGATGAAAAGTCCCAGAAAGTTACCTGCTTGGATTCCTCCCTTTTCTAAGGGCTTGCAAGACATTGATTTTTTGACTACATATTGGCACAGCTTGGGATGTAACCGAGGTTGATCACCCTGTTCTTCTTCTGGATGTAGGTTGGGCGAATGCAATGCTATTTTCATAGACACTGATTCACAGAACAGAACCGAAGAATCTTACTAGAGTTGGAAGGTACCTTGAGCATCATCTAGTCCAACCTCCTGCTTGGATGCAGAATGAGTACAGTTACAACATTCTGGACAAATGACTGTACAACGTTTGTTTGGAAACCTCCAGTGATGGACATCCTTCAGTCTCCCTAAGCAGATTGTTCCATTGCCTCACAGTTCATGCTGTCATGAAGTTTTTTCTTGACATTTAACCAAAATCTCTACCTTCCTATAATTCAAGCCCATTAATTCTAGTCCTGGCAATCAAGAGCAGTTCCTTGCCATCTGCTTGGTGGCAGTCTTTTAGCTATTTGATGACTGCTATCCTATCTCCCCTTAATCTCCTCTTTGCTAGTCTAAACATACTCAGTTTCTTCAACCTTTTTGCATCAGACTTGCTTTCCAGAACCGTTGTCATCTTTGTTGCCTTCTTCTGAAACCACTCCAATTCATAGACCCTATGAATACTACTATTCTCCCCGCTCATGATTGCAGGGGTTTGAGCACTGGCACCTCTGCATTTACAAATTATTTATTTTATTTTATTTATACAAGCATTTGTAGCCGGCTCCCTCCTGCACAATGGCAGCTCGGGGCGGTATACAACACAATCATAAAATAACAATAATAAAAGCATCTAAAGTACTATAAATAATAAAAATATAAAATAGATAGAGCGGGTTCAGGCAATAAAACAATAAGACCCTCCCACCCCACCTACCCTCCCCCCTCAACGAAGGCCCGGCAGAACAGTCAGAGTTTTACAACATCTACGGAAAGAGGGGAGGTCCGGGGACAAACGGGCCTCCAGCGGGAGGGAATTCCACAGCCGAGGTGCAGCCACCAAGAATGTCCTTTCTGCTGTCGCCACCCAGCATACCCGGGGGACTTGGAGCTGGGTGCCCCAACTGACCACAAGGGTCGCGAAAAAACCCGAGGTCCAGGCGGTCTCACAGGAAAACAGGACCCAAGCCATTTTAGGGCTTTATAGGTCATAACCAGCACCTTGAATTAGACACTGCCTGGTGCCCACGTACCGCTGCTTTCCATGTGGAACCTTATCCCACAGTTGCCCCACCTACTCCAATATTTGCAGCGTTCCCCTGTTGGTTCAACTCCCAGTTCTCTTTGGCAATCCACTCCTCCTATGTATATGTTTCCAGCATCTATGCAAGCTAGGAGTACATTGAATCAGAGACAGGTGGAGGTAGGCTACTCCAGTGACCAAGGCTGTTTTAAAATGTGACGCACCCCCATGCCCCCACACCCAACCACCCGTCTGAAGATGGCGTGGGTGGGCGCGCTTTCCCGTTACCCACACACTGCCCACTCATGCCCATGCATGGAGCATTGGGTAGAAATCTGGGATGCTCCATGCAGGGGCAGGTGGGGGTGGTGCATGGGTAGGGCCTGTCACTGATTGCACACCCATCCTGGCCCATTTAAATCCCCCCCCCACTCACTGGAGGTGCGTGTTTCCTCCATGCGGTACACATGGATGGACACACCGCTCCATGCCCATTTTAAAATGGGCAAAGAGACGAAATGGAGCTTATTGAAATTCCACTGCCTTCTCTGAGTCAGTGGGCAGGAGGGCATGGTCCCTCCAGCATAAATTTGCCTGCTCTGGTCTTTGGAGAAATTATTATAAAATGCAAATATTTTGAGAGCAGGCAGGTATTTTATAATCTTCAATCTTATTTCCAGGACACACGAGTAACAACATCTTAATAAGACTTTCTCCCTTATTAGCTTAGTGCTGTTGTTCAAGCAAGGCAGGGGAGGGACCAGAATGGGAACTACTACCCCCTGGGCCAGAGCACAATTGACAGGAGTCACACTAGGTTTCCTTGCATTACTCATTAGTTCCTCATTAATTGACTCAGAAGGTGATGGCTCTTTTAGTGCCCTGTAATTTGAGTTTCAAATTGACAAGCTGCGTTGAAACATTGTTGAAAATGTCCTTGCAAAGGATGCTCTTGCTTCACTGGAAGAAGCATCGTTGAGTGGAAATACAGAGTAGGGGTGGAGTTTTGATTTTGATTGGATTGAATTTCAGATCGAGTCTGATCATCGAATCAATTCTGGCAAAACACGGAATCAACAAACATTCTGATTCCGTTTCGCTGGAATCGATGGAAAAAAATCGATGGAATCGATCTTTTTCCAAAGATGGAAAAAATCTTCACCCCATTTGAGCATGTGCAACATGGCAACTACCATCCTGCACCAGTGCAAAACGATGGCCATTGTATAGCAGTGCAGCCGCCAACATTTCGTTGTACATCGGCTGCCATTTTGTGAATTCACAGTACAGATGTGGTCATTTTGTGCATGTGCAAATCATTGGGTCAGGATTCCAATCCAAATTTTCAATCAGCATTCCAAATGAAATTCAAATTGGTGTTCTGATTTTGCATAACATTTTCACAGAACGGGAATGGCCAATTCCAATCGCCTCTAGTATAGAAGCTTCGCCTGGTGATTGGGCAAGTGGAACACTCACTCAGGGTGATGACATTCTGGGACTGGCACATTGCCACAGCCATGAGCAGCATTACTGGCATCCTTTATCTCCTCCTGGAATTGCCTGTTTCAGGCCTGCTTCTACCTGGTCTCCTACAATGGCTGAATCGGACTCCGGAGCTGTTGTGGTGGCTGCTATAATTCCCACACCCAGAGCATGTTCTCAGCATAGGCTGAAACCCATGCTTGAAAATAGTAAAAAACAATTCTCATTACGGAAAGAGAAGTTTGCAAATCAGTTTGAAAAATTCAAATCTGCAAACATCAGTTGAAACATTCTTGGGAGTTTCCTCCCTCTCCCATGTTTTTGTTGTGGCTTATTTTTTTTATTTAAAAAAAAAACAAAACACTTTGGAATCAGAATGTCCACATTGTCACAATTAGAGCTGACACGGGTAGCATATTTGCTACCTGCAGGTAATAACCACAATTTGGGTCTACCCAAAATTGCACGTTTTGTACATGGGCTGGGCAACCAGTTTCACATTTGGAGTATGTCCAGAAGTCTCAGTCCTGCTTCCCTTTTGCTGCACCTGAGTGCCAGTTAAAGTGGAATGAAGGCACCCAGAAAAATGAAAATCCTGTTGAATAGACCTGTTCACGCTCGGGCACTAATTGGTGCCCAAATGCAACCTGACTAACTACCTGCATGCTTCCGGGGCTGAGTCACCTGCCTGTCAGCACCGTTGCTCCTCTGGTCATTGCCCCTGCTGCTCCTTCCGGCATGGAACACTGCTCAGCTTAGCCAGGCAGTGTGCCACAGCCCTCATATCGGGGTTGCATAGAGGAGTGGAGGAGCACTGGGAGCAGTGGTGTAACTGGGTGACAGTCAACATGGGGAGCACTCTGGGAATCTCCTGTCAGTGTGCATTCCAAGGGCTGAATTACCTGCCTGGCAATTGACAATTGTTATCAGTAAGAAAATGAATTACCTCTCTTTTTTAGGGATGGGCGAACGCGGTTCGGAAGTTTGGAGTTCGCACCCAACTCGGTCTGTTTGGTCGACCGAACCGAACTTCTGAACCGAACTAAAATTTCAAACCGAACCAAACCGAATTTCTGAACTCCGTTAGGTTCGCCCATCCCTAGTGGCAACACACACCAGAAAAATTGGTTTTGAATGGCCAATTTTGGTTTTAAAGTTCGGAATTCGATCAAACTTGGTCTGTTTGGTCGACTGAACCGAACTTCCAAACCAAACTCGAATTTCAAACAAAACCGAACCGAATTTCCGAACTCGAATTTCGAACCAAACAGAACAGAATTTCCAAACTCCATTCTGTTCGCCCATCCCTGCTTTTTTGAAAACCAAATTTCAGCTACAATTTCAGCTGAATGAGGCATTGATGAAAAATTCAAGGCAATTGAATTGGCATCTTCCATCCAAATCTCATACCCTTTAGAAATGTTGACCCACCTCTAATGGAGATTATCAGTTTATGGGCCAAAAATCTATCATGTGACAAGCATCAAGCTCAGAAACACTCAATGGACTTAATGCTCGACTCAATGGACTTAATGCTAGAAAGAGATAGCAATCAAGCAAACAAAAACAAATCCCATCTGCAGTTAATGGTGGTTATTTGGTAACACCTCTGCTCCGGACTCTGCACTGGCTGCCAATAGCGAGCTGAGCCAGGTTCAAGGTATTGGTATTGATCTATAAGGCCCTTCATGGTCTGGGCCCCTCATACGTCAGGGATCGCCTTGCCCTCCGTGCCCCAGAGCGGCTCCTTTGGTCTGCCAGGGGTGCCTTCTTGGAGGTCCCCAGTGTTAAGCAGGGGGTCCCACAATGGAGAGGGCATTCTCGGTGACCGGGCCACACCTTTGGAATTCCCTCCTGGAGGAAGCTCGCCTGGCCCCAAGCCTTTTAACATTCCGGAAAATTTGCAAAACCTGGCTGTTCGCCCAGGCCTTTGGGGAGGGTGGGAGGGGTGTTTTCATCCCCCTCCACCCTTATTTATTGTATTAATTAATTTATATTTTCCTTTGTCCTGTTTTAATTGTTGCAATTTTATGAATGTTTTAAAATGTTTTATACTTTTATTTTTTTTTAGAGTGTTAGCCGCTCTGAGCTGTTGCAGGAGGGGTGGGGTAAAAATATGATTAAATAAATAAATAAATAAATAAA
>QEPC01006491.1:1021521-1053086 GCA_003113815.1 Sphenodon punctatus | reverse complement strand
GGGTGGGTGGGGGGTGTCCCCCCTTCCACCCGCGCAGCCTGGGAGGGGGAGGGGGGAGGAATTAATTGTATTTCATTGATTTCAATGGGGACACAGTGCCCCATTGAACTCAATGAAATAAAACCGGTACCGGTATACCGGATTTAATCCGGGAATCCGGTTCTTTGAGAACCGGAAACCGGTAAATCCGGTATCCGGTGTTTACCCCGGGGTCCCAACGCTACCAAATAGTGCGAGAATAAAGTTACCGGCTAGCTGAGCTGAATAAACACACATGCAAATATCTGTTTCTGATGCAGATATAGTTCGCATCCCCTCATTTCAAAAAGAGGATGTAAAATACAGCATCCCATAGGTTATTTGGGTTTCTTTAGAGTATGTTTCCTCTCATGACTGAATAGGCCAAACTTTGGATCAGTACAACCTGTCGCAAGAGTCACATCTTGTGATCTTCTACAGGTAAATTGTGGATAATACTCTGCTTCTCACACTTGCATTTGTTTCAAAGAGTCATTTTTCATTGTAATTTTATTCCCCAGTCCAGATTCTATGATGCCAGGTATTCCTATTGCTTGCCAGGGCCTCCAACTCATTGATGTCAAATCAAATACTCATAGATGTCAAAGTTATTTGGATGGAATATCCAAATATTATCCACAAATACAAAAATTCCATTTATTTCACTATAATTACATCTAAAAGATCATCTATTCCCCTACGTTACATCGTAATCTTCAAGCTGAGCCGAGGACTCCACCTTGCAAATTCCATCATTGCACCACCAGCCTGATCATAAACCTGCACCTAATGTATGTAATGATGGTTTGCGCTAGTGGCAGGCACATGATAGCACTGGTTGGCGTGAGCTCATGTGCACTGAGCATGCAGGAAGCTGCGCGGAGCAACGGCGTGCCCCCTCCCATGTGACCCCCTGAGCCCCCACACCCTATAGCTTGGGGGATGGATCAGAAGCTGTGCCTGCTCCGTCCACTGAGCTGTGGAGTGTGTGGGCTGGGGGGATCTCATGGGAGGGGGTGCACCATTGCCATATGCAGCTTGCTGCACATTCGGGGTGCCCGAGCTTGCACGTTCATTGCGTCCGACTTTTTTAGCAGTGGGTGAGTCAGAGGCAGTAGAAGCTCCTTCTTGTCCTGTTTTGTGGGGTGAGTTTCAGGTTGTGTTGCCCTCAGATGTGGGGGATGCTTTGGGACTGTTCGAGCCACTTATTGTGAACTAGATCCATGCCTGTCCTGGCTGGGTAAGGCTAGCCGGGAGACATTAGGACCATTGCTGGCAGAGATAGTCAACGCCTCCCTTGGGGAGGGCAGGGTGCTGGACTGCCTCAAGGTTGCAGTGGTGCAGCCCCTGTTAAAGAAACCATAATTGGACATTGGCATCCTGGCCAGCTATCGGCTGGTCTCTAACCTTCCCTTTTTAGGAAAGGTTATTGAATGGGTGGTGGCTCGACAGCTTCAGGAGCATTTGGAATGGGTCAATTTTCTTGATCCCTCACAGTCTGGCTTCCGTCCGGGTTATGACATGGAGACTGCGCTTGTGGCCTTGGTCGATGACCTCTCCCATGAGTTGGACCAGGGTCGCTCGACCCTGTTGATCCTGTTAGATCTCTTGGCTGCTTTTGATACCATTGATCATGAGTTGTTGGCTGCAGGAGCAGGCAGGGATTAGTGGGACTGTTCTTGAATGGTTCTGCTCTTTCCTGGCCAGGAGAACCCAAAGTGTGGTGCAGGGGGAGTTTTCATCGTCCCCCCCAGAGCCTCACGTGTGGGGTTCTGCAAGATTCCATTTTATTCCCTCTCTTGTTTAATGTGTATATGCAGCCTTTGGGTGAGGTTGTCGGGGAGTTTGTGGTGAGGTGTCATCAATATGCTGATGACACCCAGCTATATCTCTCATTTTCATCTGACCCAGGTCCGGCAGTCTCAGTGCATACCCGGTATTTATCAGCTGTGGGGGATTGGATGAGGGCGAGCCACCCGAAATTAAATCCTGACAAGACGGAGGTGATGGTTTATTTATTTATTTTCAAAATTTATATTACACTTTCTCCCACCACAGGTGGCCCAAAGCGGCTAACAACAATACATATAATATACTAAAAACATTTCAATTCAATTAAAAAAACAAAAAAACAATTCAACAATAAAATAAGACAACCATAAAACACCCCCATAGCACCCTCCCTAACCACCCACCCTACCCTTCTCCCTCACCAAATGCCTGACGGAACAGCCAGGTTTTGCAGTTCCTACGGTAGGCAGGGAGGTCTGTGGCCAACCGGGAAGTCTGGTTGTGGGGAAAGTCAAGAGAGTGATGGCCCCATCATTGATGGGGTCTGTCCTCCCCTGGTTTCTCAGGTCCGGAGTCTGGGGGTGCTCCTGGACCAGCAGCTCCACCTGGATGTCCAGGTGGGGTGCATGGCAAAGGGGGCATTTCGCCAGTTACATCTGGTACGTTGGCTTACGCCATATGTCTCGGACTCGAATCTGGTCACAATTATCCATGCTTTTATTACCTTGATACTAAACTACTGTAAAGCATGCTACATGGTGGTTCAAAGACTGCAGCTGGTGCAGAATGCGGCGGCCTGTCTCCTGACTGGGACGGGCTGACGCAAACACATTACACCAGTGCTTCGCTCTCGGCACTGTCTGCCGATAGTCTTCCAGGCCCAAGTCAAGGTGTTGACCTTTAAAGCCATAAATGGCTTGGGCTCCACCTACCTGCAGGACTGCCTCACCCTCTGAGTCCTGGATCGGCCCCTGCGGTCAGCTAGGAGCTCCCTCCTCGTGGTCCACCATGTTTCCCGGGTGTCAACCATGAGGGTGTTCTCTGAGGCTGTGCAGCAGCTGTGGAACTCCTTCCCATTGGAGGTTCACTTGACCACCAAAAGACCTGGCTGTTCTGCCGGACCTTTACCGAGGGAGATGGGGTAGGTGAGGGTGGGTATGGGTTGTTTGTTTTGGGATTTTAGGTTGTTTTTAATTGTAGCTTTAGTGCTCTGCTTTTTTAAAATATGTTTTTAAATGTTGTTAGCCGCCCCGAGATGCCTGAGGCAGGAGAGGGCGGCATATAAATTTTAATATAAATAAATAAATAAAGTAGGAACTGGCGTACGTGGCCCCTAAGATTGCACCCAATATGTGTGCAACCCACATGCAAGCTTTGTTTATTCAGTGTTGCATGCATTCAGTGTGTGTGCAATGTGAGCAACTCCATCCTCCTTGTGGGAGTTTATGATCAGGCTACAAGTCTGTATGACAAAGGCACGCAATCTCGGTGTCTGCTCCTCAGTCCTGGGACTCCCGTAAGGGGCAAGAGCTGGGTGGGGATAGCTAATTTGCTACCCGTGAATGATACCTGCCATTTTGAGTGTCTGATCGGTACCCGAATACTGAGCTTGGAACCTGGTTACCTCAAATACCGGTAATGTATTAACATTATAAAGTTACCAAATTTCTGTCTTTCTGACCATTCTGGATTACTGACCCATTCCGACTTATTGGTTCATATGTATTTTTTCCACTGATTTTTCTGTTTTACCAAGCAATTTCAGCTTACCACATCACCTTTTTTCATGTGTTTTTGAATGTTCCTGACCATTTTTTACCTTGGAACATGGCATAAATGGAAAATCGATAATGTAAAGCCAAAGAATAGGTAACCGAAGTTGGAAATTTGGTAACAGAAACGGTATTTTGGTAAATCTGTATCGGTATCGATAAATTCGATAACTTGTAGGGCACCAGTTGGGTACCAATTAGTACCTGATGTTATTGGGTCAAGTTGGCTACCATAATTCTGATGGGGTATACTCATTTTTGCATAAATTTGTTTCAGCTCTGGGGTCTTGTCCCTCCCTCCTTCTTAAGTTGTGGCACTTGCTATGTCCTTGGGAATAACTTTAGCTGGAGCAATCTTCTACTTCACCACCACCAGTGCTGCACAGTACAATAAACCAAAAGTGGGAAACGTCCGACTCATGGGCCAAATATGGTCTGTCTTATGCCCATTTTCTAAGTTGTGAAGCTGGTCCACAGATCCAGTCCTCACCATTGAGCACATACATCAGCACTAGAGCTGTGCTAGGTACTAAAATTAGCACCTATGGGTAATGCCCACATGTTGGGGCACCCTATCAGACACCTGATAGGCTACCGAAGGACCATTTGGTTGTCCGACGCCTGAAAATGTGAACATTACCCAGAGAAAAAAACAAGCCCAGCAGTCCCAGCTCAGCTGGGAGAGGCATGGGGGGGGGAGGAGCCATTGAAACTGACTGGATCTGGCCTGGGTTGCTGTGGCTTCGCTCACTTCGCTCTGCAGAGGTGCCAGCTGCACCCTGTTACTTTCAAAGGCTGGCTGGCGCAATCGAGCAGCCCATCAGGTCGTGCTCAGCACTGATGGTGCCCAATGGGTCTGGGTCAGTCTGGGCATGCCAGATTCATCAAGAGTAGACCTAAAACGGAAAATCCCAGTGAGCTGCTTCTGTTGGTGGCACTGCATTTGCCGAGATTTGCATGAGACGGAAACCTACCAATTATTCTTGCCATTTTCAGATATTTTTTCACACATTGAATGAGACTGCAATGGGCCGGTCCCAAGCCCTGTGTGTCCCGCGTGCACCACCAACGACTGTGAAGATGAAAACCTACCAGCTAAGCACTGGGGAAATTGCCAAAACTGACGTAACGCTGCCGTAAAACTGTTGTAAAATTTCCGAAAGTGATGAAAAATTCCTAGAAAGTAATGAAAGTGACGATAGTGACAAAAGTGATGAAAGTGATGAAAAAGTCCCAGAAAGTGATGGGCCGGAGGGAACGGGGGGGGCGGGGGGGGGGGGAATGTACTGACAGACACTTGCAAGCACCCCCGAAAAGTTGGTATTTCCCTTTGGAACAGGAACATTTGCTCTCATTTCAGCCCTAATTGGGGGTGCCTGACTATTTGAGTACCTGGTTGCAGTTCTAATTAGCGCCTCCCCAACCCAATGCACACCCTCCAATCTCCTCCTGTTCCACTCCCAAGTGTCCTCCTTCAGACTCTCTTCTCTCTCCCCCTGCCCTAAGAATGTCTAAGCAGACACAACAAAATTCAAGCGTGCATTCCAGCAGCCGGAGGGAGGGGGGAGATGGTAAGAGGAGAGTAAGTAGGACAAGTTTAATGTGTTCTCATGAGAGGGATGTTTCGTCGAATGGAAAATGGCCCAAACTTTACCCGCTCTTATTGCAGTCTTTAGATTTCAATCTCAAGGTCTTGCCTGGGTGTCGCGCTGCAGAATGGATTTTGGAAATGCAATTTGCATTAACCATCTATTCCTTATCTATCGCTCATGAAGTGGCCTCGTGACAAATTGCCTTACATGCAAGGCACTGTATGTTAATCGACCAGTGGAGGAGAGGACTGCGCTGGATGTGGAGTGTGTTATTACCGGGAATCAAATTCAGGCTCATTTTCATATAGATATTTGACACAGAGGCAGCTGTGCTGGCAGAGACTCTGTTGCTATATTCCCGGTCTGTCTGTCTGGGGCTGGTTGTGCTCATTTTTAGACAATCTGTTGGCTATTTTCCATGCATTTCATTGAGTGGCAGCAATTGGAATCTCATTCTGCCTATTTATAGTGCAGCTCTTTTATGATGATTAACATAGGGACACTTCACGTTAGAAATACAAGGGATAGGATCACACATTAATGACATGTTTATTAAGACTGTAACAGTTGAATGCATTCATTTACTGACTGGTAGTGAATACAGAACAATTTAAATGGGGCACGGAGCTAATCACAAGAAGTAGGGGAGGACGAGGAAGAGATCAATTTAACAGAGATGCAGGAAGACTTTGGAATGCATTTTCCAGACACATGAAACTTGCCAAGTCCCAGGTGACTGTTAGAGTTGAGCGTATGATGCAGAGCTGGATCTTGAATGGGCTTTTCTGGAAATTGGGACTGGGATTTTTTCTGAGACAAACTCCCAGTCCCAGTTTCCAGAAAAGCCCATTCGAAATCCAGCTCCGAGGATATACCCACCAGGTATACCCAGTCCTTGGCTTATTGAGCAGAGAATTTTCATTTTACTATAGAAATTTTCTAGAGCCAGATCAAACTGCAGTTGATGCAAGTTCTCTTTCTAAGACAATTTAATTTCACAGAATTTCATGGGGATTTCAAAAACATTGCGAAGTTCAATGAAAATTTTCAGTCAAAAGAAACTATGATTATTAAGCACTGGGGGTGTGCAGAAGGCATCCCATTCATTTTCATTTTAGTTTTCATTTTCATCATTCTCTGTGTTCAGGTTTTTGTTTTAAACCCATTTGTTTTTTGTAACGTTTTTTTCTTTTTAAATATATTTTTTAAAATAATTTTAAAAAATCAGCACAAAAATACAAAATGGCTGCTGGACCATTCATTCTAACAAAATGGTGGCAACAACATTACTGCCATTTTGGAAATGGGCAGCCAGTCTGCACACGCACAGTGGTCATTTTGTGCATGCATAGACCAACTGCTCTTTTCCAAAATGGTCCTAGCAGTCATTTTGCACAAGCAGAGTTTTTATTATTATTTTTTTTATTTTGGTTATTTATTTTGTCTGTTTTTGTTACCATGACTGTTGTTTTTATATTTTAATTACTATAATGAACAGGCCATTGTTCATTTTAGAAATTAAACAAAACAAAAAAGAATTGCACACCCCACCGCCTCACCGTGTAGGCTACACTGGGCATTTTAAAACACACCTTAAAGTTCTGGATTTTTCAATCTTCTGGGTTTACAAGTCCACAAATAAGTTCCTGGATGCATTCTTCACACACATACTGCCCTGAGGCAGCCTAAAGTAGCCGCAGCTGTAGACGTGAGGGGCTGTCATGGAAATCAAGTGACCACAGCTGCCTGGAGCAAAGCACTTTACCAGGAGAACTTTTAACACACAAAGGTTCTGGGAGAAGTTCTATGCAAAAGTTCAAGGAGCCGGATGTGTTAAGATCTGGGTGAGTGATTTAGATACACAGAAAGTTCAGGACGTAACAGCAAACATGTAGGGAAAATGTGTGTGTAAAAACACCCATTGACACTAAAGTAGCTAGTACTGCCAAAGCTAGATTTCAAGGATATAAAGCTTTGAAAAAATTATTTCTTCAAAATTGTGAGTGGCCTGAATATATTCACAAGTGGCACTAATCTTTTGTTGGACCAGATTTAGTAATTTCTGCTATCTAAAGTTTTGCATTTTATTTAAATACCTGGGAACTAAAATAATACTGTGGGCTTCCTCTTATTCTGTCACCCATTTGGGAAATGAGAGTGTCAAGAACCTGCTGGCTTCAAACCAGTGTCCCTGGGATTCCCAGCACAGCAGCATAACCTATGACACTACTATGGTCTCCAGATGGCCGGCTTGGGTTCGGATGCTGTGGCCGGCCTCATGCAGCAGCTAAGCCACACCCTCTGAGTCTTCACATGGGCTTAGTTGCTGGGAGTATAAAAGACTGTCCCTGGGAAGGAGGCAGTTGGGCAGACCAACGCCTCTTCCGGTGCTCTTACCCATGTGTTCCTTGTCTAATCTCTTATCCTGTTCTCATCTCCTGGTCCTGGCCCCCTTTGACCTGCATCTGTCTGCTTCCCTGTTTGGACCTGCGTTGCCCTGTCTCTCCTTGGGCACGATCCTGTGAGCTGGCCCATGACCGGGGTTGATACAGAGGCCGTTTTCACATAGATGCCCCCCCTCCCTCGCACACGCATGCAGGGGGGGGAGCGCTTGTGCAAATGCTGCAGCAGGTGTGTGGGGAATTGGTGGGCACCTATACAAACGCTGCAGGTGGTGGGTTGGGGTGTGTCGGTGCTCCCGTGCTCCATCCACCTACACCCATCCCCCACCGACGGAGCAACAGGCACCAATGGCCGATGCTCTGTGCGTGGAGCTGGGTGGAGGTGGGGGGGGCCATGGGAACGCACCCCCGCACACTGCCCATCCGTCATGCTGCCCACCCATCCCCCCACGCACCCATCCCATGCCCTTTAGCAAAGGGCCCAGAGATTGGGGCATGAGTGGATTGTCCAAGCCTCCTTATGCCTTCTCACCCTCAACAGACTCTTGTCTCCAAAGATTTATCTATGCTCCACCCTTTACCCTTTGCTTTGTGCCAACAGCGATGTATCTGAATGGAGAAAGAAAGCCGTCTGCTCCATGTCATGTTTTAGTCAGAATTTGACATTGATGGCTTTGGGCTGGCTGTAAAAAAGGGACTTTCCCCTTGTGAACACCAGATAATTGATGTCAAATCGAATCACTCCAAGGAGCTGTGATGGCTACAAATCAGATCACAGAGGGCAATGGTGGTTGTTTTTTGTTTCACGCGGGCGGCGCACTTTGCAGTTTAAAACGATGATACTTTTGCATTTGGGGATTCTTTACAGGCCAAACAAATCAAACGTCATACCTACTTAATCTTGACGCCTGACAATAGCTGATGATTAAAACCACAGAGTCTAAGCTGGAGGAGCAGATGATTATTATAGATGGCAAGACTGCCAGTGCCTCTTCTTGGCAATTGCAGATGAGGAAAGCTTGGGAGGATAATGGATTCTAACAAGGCGGGTTAAGTGAGGTGGAAGACAGGTTTCTTCCCAGTAGATTATTTTTAAAAGTAATGGGCTTCTCTGTATCTTTGCCCTATTGCTAGAGAGAGGTTTGATTTAAAGCCTACAAGGGAAGGAGACAGAGGAGTGGAAAATCAAAAAATTGACTTTCGAGCTAAAGTTGCCTTTCAGTTGCCTGGCAGTTAACAAACTGAAAAGGATTCAGAAGCCCACAAAAAGGGTGATCAAGGGTTTAAAATACAACTTGTATGAGGAAAGGCTAATGAAACTCTGTGCGTTTAGCCTAGTAAAAAGAGGGTTGAAGGGTGACAATTTTAAAATAATTAAAAGCATGTCTTTGAAAAGATAGAGACCATTTGCTATTGGTTGTCACTGCAAAAGAAGCAATGAGTTGAAATTACAGGAGGTTAGGTTAAGGTTATATATTAAGGAAAAAAAAACCTTCCCAACTGGCAAAAATAGAATAAGTGGCTAGGGCGACTGTGGAATCAGCTTACTTGGAGGTCTTCAGTAAAAGACTGAACAGGCATCTGATAGGCAACCTTTAGGGGTAGGGTATCCTTTTCTGCCTCAGGGCAGGGTGTTGGACTAGATGACCTTTAACCCTTGTCTTCTGTTGCAAATTTAACAATGTTTTTCATGTCTTGTGGTAGATTTTATTCCTGTCCTTTGGCAATAAATTGCTTGAATATGTAAGCTAACATGAGATGTGATGAAGTAGATGCTTGACGCTGGCTCCCCTGCCCACTATCGGCCTGTCTCTAACCTTCCCTTTTTATGTTTATTGAAGGGGTAGTGACTCAGCAGCTGCAGGGGCATCTTGATCGCATCGGTTTTCTTGATCCCTCTCATTCCGGCTTTCGTCCGGGTTATGGCACCGAGACTGCACTTGTGGCTTTGGTAGATGACCTGTGCCGAGATATGGATCAGTGTCGTTCGACCCTGCTGATCCCGTTAGATCTGTCGGCTGCGTTTGATACCGTTGATTATGAGATGTTGGTGACATGCCTGCGGGACTGTGCAGGAGTGGTCGGAACTGTTCTTGAATGGTTCTCCTCATTCCTGACTGGAAGAACCCAGCGGGTGGTTTTGGGACTGTTTTTCATCTTACTGAGACCTTTTGTGTGGAGTTTCTCAGGGTTCTGTTCTGTCCCCTCTCCTGTTTAATGTGCATATGCAGCCGCTCGGCGCGGTGATTGGGGGGGTCGGTGTGCGGTGTCATCAATATGCTGATGACACCCAACTGTACCTCTCTTTTTCAACAGATCCAGGCCCGGCAGTCTCGGTGCTTACTAGGTGCCTGGCAGCTGTGAGGGATTGGATGAGGGCTAATCGACTGTGGCTGAATCCTGACAAGACAGAGGTGATGTTAGTAGGTAAGGCGATGGAATTGGTGGCCCCCATCATTGATGGGGTCTGTCCTCCATTGACCTCCCAGGTACAGAGTCTAGGGGGTACTCCTCGATGCGCAGCTCTGCCTGGATCTCCAAGTCGAGGCTGTGGCAAGGAGTGCTTTCCGCCAGTTGCATCTGGTGTGACGGCTTCAGCCGTTTGTTTCAGACTCTGACCTGGCCACAATCATCCATGCTTTCATCACATCTTGACTAGACACTGTAACGCGCTCGACGTGGGGCTACCCATGGTGATGGCTCAGAAATTGCAGCTGGTGCAGAATGTGGTGGCCTGTATCCTAGAGGGACTGGGCCGCCGGGAGCATATTACACCAGTGCTCCACTCTCTGCACTGGCTGCCGGTGGTTTTCCGGGCCTGATTCAAGGTGTTGGTTTTAACCTATAAAGCCCTAAATGGTCTGGGCCCTGCCTATCTGTGAGACCGCATTACTCCCTGTGTCCTGGATCAGCCCCTGAGGTTGTCCGGGGATGCCCTGGTCAAGGTCCCCCGAGTTTCTCAGCTGGCCACGCAGGAGAGGGCATTCTTGGTGGCCACGCCTTGCCTATGGAACTCCCTTCCAGTGGGGGCCCGGCTGGCCCTGCCCTGCCCCTCTTTTTGGAAAAGTTGTAAAATCTGGCTGTTCCTCCAGGTGTTTGGCGGGGGAGAGGGGTGATGAGGGGGTAGGAGGCGGTTCTTTTATCTGTTTCCTCCTTTTAATGTGTTTTAATTGTTTTAATTGTTTTTATTGTTGTAAGCTGCCCTGAGCTGCCTGTGGCAGGAGGGGTGTGGTAATAAGTTTTTGAAATAAATAAATAAATAATTAATTTCTACTCCAGGCTGGGGTATAAATCTACCTCATGATAAAATAAATTGGGGTATATTTCTACCCCAACGCCTTTTTTGGTCACACATCAAAAATGGAAAATGATAACCAACTTTTCATTGAGGATATTGTGTACCTCTGTGCAGGTGACAATGTCCAAAAAGAGGAAAGTTGGAGACATCCAGGCAGCGATGTCAGAAAGGCAAGCTGAGATTTGAGACTGGATATGGGTGGTATTAAAAGCCATGGGAGGAGATGAGATTCCCAAGGAATCAGGTGCAGAGTGAGAAGAGGGTCTGGGATGGTGTCATGGGAGACACAACTGAGGGTGTCTTTAGGCAGAACATCAACAGGGGCCTGAATGTGTGTTTTGCCCTTGATAGGAACACTGGTTTGGCCCTGTGTTCACCATGTGCTGCTGCTTAGATGTATAGCCCACCTTGGGGTAAATGGGTGTTTTGCTCAACAGCAATCTTAGCCCGCTGGCACTGCTGCCTCGTTCCCCATGTTGCACCTGCTAACACGCCACGCGATAGCATTAGACAGAATGTTGGTGACACGTTCAGCTGAAACACGCAAATTGTCCTTGTGATGCAATGGTGTTCACATCGCGGGTTCAACGGGTGTCCAAATTGGTGTTGGGACTGTTATGGTGCTTACACACAACGGCCAAACACATACTTAGGGGGTTTGACACCCAATCTTTGTTATGTCTAAAGATGCCCTGAGGCTGTTTTTAAACGTGTCTGCTGTTTTTAGATCTGTGTCTGCTGAGTGGAAGAGCCACGGAGCGCCCACACAGGTGGAGTGCGTGGGGAGGGATTCCAATGGGTGGCTCCCTGGGTGGGTACTAAGTCATCCCCCATGCACTTCGCCTGCCACAGACCATGGGGGAGGGAGGAAACAGGCAGGTCTGACCTCTGAAATTGACATGTCCCAGCTTCCCTGCACTCCCAGCCAGTTCCTATGCCCTATAAAGGCTGTTTCCCTGCCCACGGTGCCTCAGAATGGTGGACCACTCAGCGAATGTATCTGGCTGCCGCTGTTCATACATGTTGGGGATGTGTGGCCATCAACTCCCATTCACCTTTTTTATCAGCCCCCTACTTGGCGTGCCCTGGCTTTTTTGTGAGTCACTGATAGGGATGTGTGAACACCGGGGGTGGTTGGTGTTTGTCCCGTTTGGGGTTTGGCCCCCCTGAAACTGTTCTGGTTCAGGCTGTTCAGCCCAAACCTGTTCAGGTTCACCGAACCCATTCGGGGGGCAGGGGGGAAACCTGGTTTTCCCTCCCCCCTCTTCTAGGCCTTCCTGGAACTGAGGCTTCCAGTCCCTCCCTCAATTCTCGGAAGGCCTAGAGGAGGCCTGAAGTGCTCTGGAGCGTTTCTAGAGCCGGACCCGCTGCTGCCGTTGGACCCAGGGCTGGAGCCCCAGCACCACCAGGTAGGTCGGTCCCTGGAGTGGTTTTTTTGTGTGTGTTTTATTATTAATTATTATTATTATTATTATTATTGCCACCACCCTGGGGTTTGGTTGGGTTTTTAAAATTTGTTTACCAGGCTGGGCAGGGGGGGGGGAGGTGAGTCCTGGTGCCCCTTCCACCTGTGCAGTCTGTCTGGAGGGGGAGCAGGGAGGGAAACCTGGGTTCCCCTCTGTCCCCCACCTCCTGCCTGAATGGGTTCAAAACCCGAACTTTGTTCAGCTGGGTTGGGTTGGGTGAAGTTCAGATTCGGGGTGTTTGTGAACAGCCCGAACACCCCCGACTTTGGGCCGAACACTGAACCCCGAACTCTGTTCACACATCCCTTGTCACTGGAGTGCACTCCCACACACACCACCTTCGTACAGGCATTCAGGTGGGTGCATATGGTGGCTGTGTCTATAAGGCCCATTTTACATGGCTGTCCCCCCCCTCCTTCACCCACGTGTGTAGGTGTGTGGGTATCTGTGCAATCACTGTGGCGGGTGGATGGGGGTGAATGCATGCTCCCACACTCCACCCACCTTCTCCCATCTCCTCCCTTCTCACATGCACAGAAGCACTGGGGACAATGGAGGTTCCTCCGTGCATGGAGGTGGACGGAGGTGGGTAGGTGGGCGTCTGTACGATGGGCTGCCCATGCACCGCCCATTTGCTGCTACCTCCGCCCATCCCCCATGGGCCGCAGCACCTCCATGGTCCATTTGAAAAGGGCCTTTGGCTCTTTTTACATGGGCGGCACGCATGAACACTCAGATTTCTGGATGTTCATGAGTGAATGAGACTTGTGTAAATCCTGAGGTGTGTATGTGGGGTGTGTGTGTGTATGGGGTGTGTGCTCCTGTGAACACGCATGCACACCCATCTCCACCCACCCCCCAAGCATGGAGCAACTGGTGAAAATGGCGTTTGCTCCATGCGTGTAGATGGATGTGCAGCCATCTACACCCTCCACCCCATCCACCGCACATGGACCGCGGTGCACGCTGACACCCCCACACCATGGCCCATGTAAAAAAGACCTATTACAAACAGCCTGAGAGAGGGATCGCCGTGGATCCATAGGATCCATTACATGCGTAGCTGGAGAGGTAAGGAGAGAACAAAATAGGACGGAATCCCCCAAACCAACAGAAGATAAAATGTCAAGGGACCGATGGTGGTCAATAGTGTCAAAAACAGCAGACAGGTCAATTGGGGAGGGGTGTGTAAAAGATCAAGCCTTCAATTTCCACCAAAGCGCAGGGGTTAATTATTTGGTGGGGGAACTTGCCAGAGCTCAGCCCTGGCAATTAAATTTAAGGAAGGGGGCTCAACCCAGGAAATATTCTGAGGAGGAGTGTGCAACCAAACCCCCCAAAATGTGAGACACCAAGAAATTGCTGATATTAGTCATTTCAATGGCTGTTCTTGCACGGACGGTCCCCCCCCCCCCCCTTCCGGGTGTGCACGTGGGTGTGCAGTGAGTGGGGCTGGGGGGGCGAATGGCACAGCAGTGGGTAGGAGAATGGGTGTCCACCCGTGGAAATACCATGGGTGGAGGTGGGGGTGCTCTCCCATGGAAAAGGGTGCAAACCCACCTCACCCCCCACCCATCGCTGTCTGTGGAAAGAAGACCAGTGTTGGAAACAAAAACCAGTGAAAGTCTGGCCTTTCATTAACAACTTCCTTCTCTAATCCCTGTGCTGGTTATCATACAGATTATATTTTTTATATTCTACAGAAAGGCAGGGCGGTCCAGTGGTTGGGTTACTCACTGTGGAATAGGGTTCATTTTCCTGCTCTGAAAAGCTCTGGGCTGGGCATATGGCTTCTTGGTAGGGGTCATGGCTTTTTATTAGTTTAGTTTTGGTTTATTCAAAGTTTAACACACACCCCCTCCCATATTGCAACTCAGGGAAGCGTACAAAAGACAATAAAACATAATATAAAAATACAAAATACAATATAAGAACATTTAAAAAAATCATCAAATGAGGCCCGACTAAAACCCACTACCTCCCCCCCAGAAAAAGAACACACACACTCACACTACCTATATCCCTCACCAAATGCCTGGCAAAACAGCCAGATCTTGCACTGTCTGTGGAAGGAGGGGAGATCTGGAGAGAGGCGAATCTCCACCAGGAGTGAGTTCCACAGCTGCGGTACGGCCAGCGAGAACACCGTCCTAAATGTTGTTGCTCGGAAGACTCAGAAAACCTCCAAGAGGGCGCCCCCAGCTGACCGCAGGGGTCAATCCAGGACACAAGGGGTGAGACGGTCCCGCAGGTATGCAGGGCTCAGGCTGTAGATGACTTTAAAGGTAAATTGGGCCCGGAAGACTATAGGCAGCCAGTGTTGAGAACGGAGCACTGGTGCAGCACCACTGTTGCTCTAACCATCTCCCTACCTGCTTCAGCTGATGTAGGTCTTCAGTGAACCACAGGGCCCTGCACAACCTATGTTTGGCGAGCAGACACCTGGGGGCCATCAGGTCTAAAGCCTTGGCTAACAAGTCAGGCTTGGACCCCAGCAGGCTTGGATCAGGCTTGGACCCCAGCAATTCATGTAAAACAAATTAAGCACTGCAAAAAGGTAACATTAGATATTCATTTGATGCAAAAAACAAAAATAAAGAGAAAAAAACAACAACACAAAACCCAAGAATTCATTGTAGGGTACCTGTATGACATTCAACTTTTTTTTTTTCCATCTCCTCACTCCTGATTAAAATCATAGCTATATCCTCCTCCCCTGTCTCCTGAAATAAAATTACAGCCCTGATTGGATGAGGAAAACCAAGAACTACCTTAATTTAAGTCAACAGGGGGTATTTTCAGACATGACGGGGCATTTGGCCCACCACGCTGAACCCCGGACCGGGATCATGAACAGATCTTGGTCTGTGATGAAGCCAACCATCCTTCAGATGTGCCGGCCCCATAACTGAAGGGAAACAGGGAGGGGGCGGGGGGTGCAGTGTGACATGCGGCTGTACCCCTCCCCCTGCACTCCCACAGCCACATGCCCTCAGGGTGATGGGTGGGCACAGCAGCAAATGAGGCCACTGCACCCGACTGCAACCAGTGGCCTGGGCCACGATCCAGAGATGGGCAAAGTAACTGTTGTTACCTTTGTCCCTCTCCCAATCCTTTTCTGATCACGGCTAAACACCACATTTCTGGCTCTGCGGCCTGCCGCAGAGCTGAAACCATAGTAAATATTGGGTGATTTCAGACGTTACGTGAACACGGTGAACCACGGTGAATACCCACCTGTGGTCACCGTGTCCCGTACATCTGTTCGCGGCGCGCCGGGATCCCCCCGGCATGTCTGTTGTGCCGTTACGGGGTGACCCCGGCGGGGAACGAAGCCGGTGGTGCTGGTATGGGGCCAACGGCCAGCGTCACGTCTGAAAATACCCATTGATTCCTACCAGGCATTCACTGTGGTGAACATCTGGCAGGGCTCAAACAGACATGCCTGTCGCCACCCCACCAAATCCACTGTCATTCAGTGGGGTTGACTGTGATCTCGTCACATCTGAAAATACCCAGGCAGATCCTCAATTGGTACTTGTAATGTATCAGCATGAATCCATTGTGGTCAATGCACCAGTGTCCGTTACCACCAACAGAGGAGCTGGTCTTTGGGATGGGGGGGTCATTTAAATTCTATGTCTGTGTCACCTTCTCATTTGATTAGACTGGCTCCCAGCTTTTCCGGCGTGTTTTAATTAATTTGCTAGAGATTTGAGAAAGAAAATATGAATGGGAATGAAGGTAAGATAATAATCTGCATGCTTAACTTTAATTCAACATGAATTTTTCTATTCCTTTTAGTGAAAGTTTCGTTATCTCAGAAGCAGCAAAGTGGTGGGTCATTTTCCCATCTCCCCCAAAATAATCATGATTATAATTATGATGGTTTAAAGATGCTATTCAATTGCTATTTGTCTGGTAATAAGCATTTTGCTGAGGCTACATCTTCAAAGCAGAGCCTGGGGATATACCCACGTGACTGGAAATTATGCTAAATCCTTGTGTACAGCTTTGAAAACCCATTTTTTTTTTCTATTTCTGATGAAGTGCTCTTCTAAATTTAAAAGTTGGTTTTAGCGTTGGTGAAACATAGTGGTCTGAGGTCTTGGGCGAATATCTCTACAAGACAGCTGCAATGCTTGTGGAAAGGCAATACTTTCCACCAACATTGGTCCACCACGACCCTGAAGGGCTTTTCTTTACTTGCCTAGGATGGCAAATGTATTTAACAGGCCAGTTGCCTATGCTTGCACAATGAGAGAACATAAATGCTTTTTCACTATTTTTGCTAGTTCCCATTCACTAATTGCCATTGTCTGGTACTTCTAGTCATTTTTCCTAGGGAGGACCGGTGCAAAGACTTTTGTCATCCTAGGCAAATCCCTGCGTTTGCACCCCTTATGTAACCTGTGCATGTATTGTGCACCTCACATGCAACCCACATGCATGTTATGCACAACCCCCATGTGCACACAGTTAGTGCACAACAGCCACATGCACAGCCTGCTTCTCGGGCACTGAGGGGTTGGTAGCCCCGCTACCGCCTGCCTCCTGACCCCGGGTTTACCAGCAGTGGCATCTGCATCATGGATGAGAGGGGCACCCCTTCAACTTGCAGGAGAAGTGGCAGAAGTAGCTGGAGCAGGAGACATGGCAGCATAAGCTAGATCAGAGGTGGAGCCACCCGCGGGCGCACCTCCGACCCAGTGCAGACTTTATTGCCAAGGCCACCGAAGGAAGCAAGTTGAAGAGGACGTCTCTCCTGTGCCATCAAACAGAGCTCATCACCGGGGGTGACAGCGGGGCAGCTTGATCAGGACTCAAGCAAAAGAGCTGCCCAGGAGCCCCCTTCATATTGGCACCCTAGGCGGTTGCCTGAGCAACCTAATGGTAGCACCGGCCCTGTTCCTAGACAGGAGCAGCCAGCCACCCCTTAGTATTCCTTTCATGCTGCTTGTGTTCGGTACATTCGGCTTGTGTACAATCACATGTTCACTCCAGAACTTCTGTTGTTTCTGTTATTTGAACCCCTTTTTGTCTTATTGTAAACTCTGTGTTTATTGGTGTATTTCAAGGGTTAACCCTTGTTTTTTGCATTCTGATGCTGGGAATTGATAGAAATTGCAGAAAGCCCTGAAAATTGATGTAAGTGATGTAAATTGTCAGAATATGACAATCACATGTGCCGATCTCAATAACAGTGGAAGCATGGATTTGCAGGGTCGGAGGAAATACCAACAAACTGTCAGAAACACTCTTGAAAGATAGGTATTTCCTAATGTTAGGGTAATAGGTGCTCCGGCCTCAGCACTACTTAGCAGTTACACCAGATAGAAGGGTTTGTGTGGACTGGAAGCTCACACACTCTTACCTAGAGCTGAAACAAGTACCTGCAAAAACAGAAACTGAAATTTCTCCTGGAGTCCCATCCCTAATATACACCTTACCATTAGGAACACTTCACCATTGGAGGCATGCCTACAGACAGCTCTTTTATTGGTAAACGTAAGAGCTGGTCTTGTAAGTTCAATGGGCTTTTCACATATATGTTGTGATGGCCTTTGGAAATTGTTTTGTAGCCATCCAGCTCTTCGACAGGATAATCTTGCATAGGGAGCTGTCCGTAGTTGACGAAGGCAACATCAGATAGGCATAGTGAGGTGTCTTGCAAATGGTTTCTCTCTCAAGTGGTTTTATTTATTTATTTATTTATTTATTTATTTTTAAAACTTATTACCCCACCCCTCCTAACCAAAAGCATCCCAGGGCAGCATGCAATATAAAATATATAATAAAGACATAACAAAACAACAACATAAAGGGGGAAAAAACAAAAGGGGGAAAATACAGCCTCCTCACAGTGGGGAGAGGGATGTCAATTAAACACATTAAAAAAACCCACCCCAACCCCCCACCAAAAATAATAACCCCTGCCCTCACCCATCACCCTCACCAAAAGCCTGGTGGCACAGCCAGCTCTTGCATTGACGTCTGAAGGAAAGAATGTCCGGGGCCACCCAGACCTCTGCCAGGAGGGAGTTCCACAGTCTCGGGGCAGCCACCGAGAATGCCCTCTCCATAGTGGTCCCCTGGGATACCTCGAGGGGACCTCAAGAAGGGTGCTCCCGGCTGACTTCAGGGGCCACTCAAGGGCACGGTGATTGAGGTGATGCCACAGATAGATGGGTCCCAAGCTGTATAAGGCTTTATAGATAAGAACCAGCACCTTGAATCAGGTCCAGAAGACTATAGGCAATCAGTGCAGAGAATGAAGCACTTGTGTAATGTGCTCCCGGCAACCTGTCCCTATAATGAGGTGGGCCGTCGCATCTGCACCAGCTGCAGTCTCCGAACCGTCACCACAGGAAGTCCCACATACAGTGTGTTACAATAGTCCAGTCTTGAGGTAATGAAAGCATGGATGATAGTGGCCACTCCAGGTCAGAGACTGAGACATATGGCTGAAGCGGACGTTTTGAGACTTAAATATAATCTCATGACCCAAGACAACAACAAAGATACTCAAAGCAGAATAAATATTGATTGGGATCTTGATCTCATCTCCGGGTGACATGACCCCATTGGGGGAACATGACCCGCCATCTGTGAACTTCTGAAATGTAACTGGGTGGATTGGTCAGAATGGTTAGAAGATCCAGAGGCAGCCAAGGAAATACTCAGGAGGGACCAGGGCCAGGTGAAGACCCAGTAGAGGGGTGTGTTTTCAGAGTAGGGAAAAGGAAACTCCTCAGAAGTTCTCCATTAGCTAACCGGCACATCACTGAGGTCAGAGGGAGAAAGGGAACCAACACACAGTACAGGACCAAGGGAATGGGGGCTAATGATATCGGAGGGTAACAAGGCCAGAACAATAGGAAAGCAGGAACTAAGGCTGCAGGAGAGGGTCAGAGCAGAGGGAAATGGAATGTGGGATCAAAATGAAAAGACGCCAGAAGGGGAGAGGAGGAAAGCAGAGACAAACAAGGGCAAGAATTAGAAAAACAGCAGTTGTTCTGCCCAGCTTTCTGTTAATACCAGCATGCTTTTATGCTGCTGGTAATCAACCAGGAAGCCAGGGGGCAGAGCCACCGAGAAGATGACAGGAGACTAGGCAGGGTCAGAAACAGGCAGAACAGAGAGCAATGAAGGGGGAAAGGGTGGCACCCGGAGTTGGAATTGGCAGCTGGGCACTGTTCCAGTACCCCAGAGGCTGAGGGCTGAAGGCTGGGGTCTTATAGGTTACGGTATCATTGCTGTGGATACATACACCCCCTGCGACAGCAAAATATTTAATAAATGATCATGGTTTTACAAAACCATGTTGGGGTTTCTAGATAAATAAACAACCCAGAAGGCCAGATCCAGACGTGTCAGTAGATGCCAAGCGGTGTCGTGTCACGTTATTCCCATTACAGTGGTTTCCACCAGTCGAAAATTGGTCCTGTAAATTGAATGGAGACAAATGCACTTCAAACCACAACAAATAAAGTGAAGACCTGAGAAATTGGCTCTTACAGCTCTATTCCCCACTAGCAGGATGTCATGGAGAAGACTTTCAGGCGTGTCTGGAGTTGTAAAATCCTGAGTCCCCCTAGGCTGGCGTTGTTGCTAGGGCTGAGATGAGAGCAAGTGTTTGTTTGTTTATTTAAAACATTTTCTACCTCACCCCTCCTGCCACAGGGCAGCTTGGGCCAGCTTACAAATACTAAAAACATCCATTAAAACATAAAAGGAGGAAAAAACACTCATCCCCACCCCAATCCCCAACACACACCTCCATCATCCCCGCCAAATGCCTGGGAAAACAGCCAGGTCTTCTAACTTCTCTGAAAGGAGGGAAGATCCGGGGTCATGCTGGCCTCTACCGGAAGGGAGTTCCAGAGCCGTGTTGCAGTCACTGAGAATGCCCTCCCCTGCATGGCCCCCTGAAAAAGCCAGGGGATCTCGAGCAGGGCAGGGGACAGTCCAGGACCCAGGGAGCGAGGCAATCTCACAGATAGGCAGTTCTCGCAGTTATGTGTTCCCATTCCAAAGGAAAATTTAAAACACCAACCTTGCAAGTGTCCGTCGGTACTCCATCAATTTCCAGTGATTCTGCCATTTTTCCTGTCATTTTCATCATTTTCTGGCACTTTTAATCTCTTTCTAGTGCTTTTCTTGCCACTTTTATCATTTTCCAGAACTTTTAAACACTTTCCCTCACTTTCTGGGACTTTTTCTTCACTTTCTGGGAATTTTATGACAGTTCGGCAGTTTTACAGCACTTTTATGTCAATTTCCAGCACTTCCCTGGCACATTTTCATCTCCACAGCCCCCACATAGGCAGACCTGGGGCTTGGGACTAGCCTGTAGCAGCCCAATTCAACTTGCAAAAAATAATGGAAAATGGCAAAAATAGCGGGAAATTCAGTCAGTTTTCACTAGGGCTGCACCAAATAGACCTTTCAGGTCCTCGGACTGAATTTCGAAGTTCCGAACTCCCGGTCCAGGTACTCAGTTGAAATTCAGAATTTTATACGAGTACCTGGAATTCGGAAGTTGGAACTTCGAACCTTGGTGAATTTTGGAATGGCGGAAGACAAACACAATACAAAAGTGCAATTGCGGGCAGAACACCCCCCAAAAAACCAGTAGTAGTGTACCCACAGCATGGCCCACCATCGGAAGCGCACCCACTTTAAAAGCATTATGAACTAACCAACCAATGCCCAAAAAAGCAGGCTAGCAAAAGTGGGACAATCACTCAAGAAGACAAACCCACCAAAGTGCAACTGCAGGCAGAAATCCCTCCAAAGCCCAGAACTAGTGTACCCACAGCATGTCCCACTATCAACAGTGCATCCACTTAAAAGTCATTATGCCAACCAAGGCCTCTAGGGTGATGCCAACTTGCCAATAGGCAATACAAGGTGCAACAGCAGCAGGCAGCACCCAAATTTTAAGTATATTGGCACTGGTGGCAACCCCAGCATTGCCCCTAGTATATGGACAACCCAGGCCAGGGGAAATTTATTTTTAAAACTTATGCCGCCCCCTCCTGCCTCCGGCATCTCGGGGTGGCTCACAACATTTAAAAACATTAAAATATACAACAAACAATAAATTAAAACCCATCCCTTCCATCCTGTCCTAACCCAACCCACCTACCCCACCTCCCTCAGGAAAGGCCTGGTGGAACAGCCACGTCTTACAGGGTCTGTGGAAAGAGGGGAGGTCGTAATTAAGTGGACTGCCAATGGGCAGGAGTTCCACAGCTGTGGTGCAGCTACAGAGAATGCCCTCCTCATGGTGGAAACCTGGGGGACCCCCAAGAGGACGCCCTTGGCCAACCACAGGGGCCGATCCAGGACCCAAAGAGTGAGACGGCCTGGCAGGTAGGTGGGGCCCAAGTCGTTTGGGCTTTAAAAGGTTAACATCAACACCTTGAATTGGGCCTGGAAAACTATCGGAAGCCAGTTCAGAGAACACAGCACTGGTGTAATGTGAAGGTTAGACGATAGCTGGCCAGAGCGCCAGCGAACAAAGATGGCTTCTTGAGCAGGGGCCACACCACTGCCTCCTTGAGACAGTCTGGCACCTTGCCCTCCCTAAGGGAGGCGTTGACTATCCCCGCCAGCAACAGCCCCAATCTCTCCCGGCTAGCCTTTACTAGCCAGGACGGGCATGGATCTAACTCACAATGGGTGGCTTGCACAGTCCCAAGAGCATCCTCCGCATCCAAGGGCAACACAGCCCGAAACCCATCCCACAAAACAGGATAGGATGGGGCTTCTACTGCCTCTGACCCATCCTCTGCTAAAAAAGTTGCATCAAAAGTTTTGTGAATTTGAGCGATTTTGTCCACAAAGAATGCCACAAACAAATCACAGCGAGCATTTGATGATTATAAGTCCAGGCAGAGGGAGGTCGGACTGACCAGTCCCCTCACCACCCATAACAGCTCAGCTGGGCAGGACTTAGTGGACGCAATGAGGGCAGCAAAGAAAACCTTCTTTGCTGTCTGCACCACAACAGCATAGGCACGTAACGAGACTATGTCGCAATCGGTCAACTTCAGCATGCGAGTGACACCACCATGGCTCTAACCGCCGACCTTCAGGCTTCATCTGTCACAGCTCCTCCGTGTACCATGAGGAGCTGAGTTGTCAGCGCTTCGGGAGTGGACGCCTGGGAGCCACATGGTCGATGGCATCAGTCAACACAGAATTCTACATAGACATGAGGTCATCGAGTGAGCGGTCATCAAGGTCAGAGGAAACATCCCCTAGAGCTATCTGGAACCTTTCTGGTTCAATAAGCCTTCGGGGGCAAACCAACCTAACTGGTTCCACACCCTCCCGGGGACCGACATGTGCCTGGATACCCGCCTGGAGGAGAATGATCCGTCCATGACAAGGGCACTGTTGACACCTCCCCCACTAATGGATCCCCCGTCTCAAGGCCTGTGCAAAATATCATATCTAGGGTATGTCCCCCAATATGTGTGGGGCCCACTACTCTCTGAGACAGGCCCATGGTTGCCATGGCAGCCATGAACTCATGCTCTGCCCCCTCAAGACTGGCATCGGCATGAATATTGATATCCCCCAGAACTATCTCCATGGGGGACTGCAAGACCACCTCTGACACCAGCTTGGTCAGTGCGGGCAGGGAGGCTGCTATACAGGTGGGTGCCCGGTAGATCAGCAGTATCAGCACTCTTTCTCTGGTCAAATTCAACACCAGATGGAGAGCCTCCACACCCATGACAGCTTGCACAGGAAATCTCCTCTCAGACTAGGCATCCTTAAAAATAATGGCTACACCAAGCCCCAAGTCCTCCAGCCGTGACTGATGCTGCATGGAGTACCCAGTCGGAACAAGGTCAGCCAATATAGGCCCCAAATCAGTGTCCAGCCAGGTCTCTATAACACATGTGAGGAAATGGGGCAAGACAGAAATCCCTTTGGCCTCCAGGGTGTCTAACACCATGGCGGTGAGTGTTGTCAGGATTGGGGCCCAAAATATTAATCAATCCAGGAATTAGCTTATTAAACAGTTTATTTGCATACAGTTAGTTCTCCACCATAACACTATGCTGGGTATGCAACCCCTCTGGCCCGCTTTGCTTAACTAGCCCCAAGCACAACCAGATATCAGTCCACAACCAAAGCAGAGGTCTTTCCTTTCCAGAATCCAACAGCATACTCCGACCGCTTTTAGACAAGACACTTAAAAGTGCCTCCAAAAGATAAGCCCGGAAGCGACGTTGCTTCTATTCTAAGCAGCAGCCTCCGAGAACAAATGTAGGTTTGAAAATGCCTCTTTGTAAACCCCACACACCGCATCTTCAAACCGTCGCTTGTTCTCGGCAGCCGCTGCTTAGAAAGGGAGTAATGTCACTTCCGGTAGCGCGGGGGAACGTCTAACCCCGACCCCCCTCCCCCGCACAGGTTTATCTCCATGCGTATCTTTTGGAGGCGCTTTTAAGTGTTTCGTCTAAAAGCGATCTGAGGCTTGACTGCCTCAATTCTTTTATAGCTTGGAGACTCTGCCCAGTTACTGCCGCTTTCTATTACTCAGTTTCCGACTGAGTCCAATTAGACTGTTAACCCTCAGTAGTAGCTTGTTGGCCACTTCCAGGCTCTCCTAAAGGGCTTGCAGCCCTACTAGACTTCACTCTGTTGCATACCTCCCCCTTTTGGAAGACAGTCCTATCCCTGATATGGCTGGCTTTTTTAATCCAAACAGAGCGCAGTCTCTAGCAAGAAAACACTTTCATTAGTCTCTCAGGATTAAAAATGAGCAGTTTCCTCACAATTTTGCACTATTCCAATCAGTCAAATTAGTAAAGTTTGTTCGGGATCTAGAAACCCAAACCAGGGCCTTAACGACCTCCACATCATCTCTTATAATCAGGCTTGGGCCCATACCACCAAGTCCTTCTATCCAGTCATTTTACCATCACACATATTAGTCTTGGTAACTGGCTCATCTGCCCCCGTTACTTTAGACATTCTCAGTGGGTCTGGGGAATAATCCTCCACCCATCCATTGCATATACACACCCTTGGTGACGGTCCGGAGACTGCAGCTGGTACAGAATGTGGTGGCTTGTCTCCTTAAGGGGATGAGTCATCGCGAGCACATTACTCCAGTGCTCCATTCTCTGCACTGGCTGTTGTGCGAATAGTCTTCCGGGCCCAATTCAACGTGTTGGTTTATGGTTTTGACTTTTAAAGTCCTAAACGGCCTGGGCCCCACCTACCTGCAGGATTGTCTCACCCTCCGGATTCTGGATTGGCCTCTGCAGTCGGCCGGGAGCACCCTCCTTCAGATTCCCCTGGTTTCCCGAGTGTCGACCATGAGGAGGAGGGTGTTCTCAGTGACTGCTCTGCGGCTGTGGAACTCCCTCCCACTGAGGTCCACCTAGCCGTAGACCTCCCCTCCTTTCATAGACAGTGTATGACCTGGCTGTTCTGCCGGGCCTTTTCAGAGGAAGATGGGATCGGTGGGTTGGCTTAAGGTGGGGGTTTATTGTGAGGTTATTTTAATGTGGGGTTAATTTTATGTTTTAAAATATTGTTAGCCACCCTAAGCTGCTTGTGCAGGAGGGGGCAGCATATAAAATGCAATATTAATGTATTAATTATTATTATTATTATAAGCATTTATATAGTGCGGCAATGTACGTGGTGCTTTACAAAGAATAAGATGGACACGGTCCCTGCCTGAGGGCTTACAATCTAAAGACAGGGAGAGGGAAGACAGGGGAGGGGGAACAGAGAGAGACAAGGGATACGACATTCATGAGGATGCAAAAGTTCAGGTACATGTGCTTGGCTTGGTTGCAGTAAGTTTGGAGTTTACAGTTAGCAAGTGGGGGATAATCCTGGGTGGGAATGGTTAGCAGGAGTTAGGAAGGGCGGAGCGGAAGAGGTGGGTTTTGAGGAGGGATTTGAAGGTGTGGAGGGTGGGAGCCAGGCGGACGAGGGCAGGGAGGGAGTTCCAGGCATGTGGGGCAGTGAAGGAGAAGGGAAAAAGGCGGTTGGGGGAGCAGGGGAGGTGTGGGAGGGTGAGGGAGGGAATGGAAGAGGATCATAGTGCTCGAACAGGGCTTTGTAGGGATATCAGGGCAGAGAGGTAGGGGAGAGCGAGGTTGTGAAGGGCTTTTTAGGTGAAAACGAGGAGCTTGGGTAGAATACGCTCAGGAAGAGGGAGCCAGTGGAGAGAGGAGAGGAGAGACTGCACATGGTCAAAGCGACAGGCGAGGTGGATGATCCTGGCAGAGATATGGGGAGAAAGGTGAGAGTGGGGAAGGCCAGCAAGGAGGAGGTTAAAATAGTCGAGGCATGAGATGACTAGGGCGTGGATGAGAGTTGTATCTGCAGCTAAAATGATCCACCTTGCCCGTCACTTTGACCATGTACAGCCCCTCTTCTCCACCCTGCCCTGGCTCCCTCTATGGGAACACATTCAGCACAGGCTCCTGGGCTTCACCTTCAGGGCTCTTCATGGCGTTGCTCCCTCATATCTCTCTGCTCTCTACACTCCTCTTCTGCCCCCACCCTCGCCTGCTCGTGAACCCCTTGCTCCTCTAAACATCTTTGCCCCTCATGACTGGAACTCCCTTCCTGGATACATTTGTTCTACTCCCTCCCGCCCAAATTTCAAATCCCTCCTGAAAACCCACCTCTTCGTCTGGCTTTTCCTAGCTTGTCATGAGTGAAACCGCGTCCTTTCCCCCTCACTCAGAACCTAATTCCCTGTAGCTAAGTGAAGCACGTGAGCCTGCAACTTCTCAACCTCATGAATGTACTTTTGTCTTTCCTGATGTGTACCTCTCCCTCGTATTATTTATTTATTTTTATTTATAAATATTTGTTAGCCGCCCCCTCATGCCTACGGCATCCCGGGGTGGTTTACAGTGCAAAAACACACAATAAAATTAATTAAAACAATGTTTTAAAAATACAATCTTCTGTGTTTACAAGTCCACAAGTAAGTTCCGGATGCATTTTCCTCAAACACACTGCCCTGAGGCAGTTCCTGGATGCATTATTCAGACAAACACTGTTCTGAGGCAGCCTGAAGTAGCCGCAGCTGTAGACGTGACAGGCTGCCATGGAAAGCAAGTGATCACAGCTGCCTGGAGCAAAGCAGTTTACCAGGAGAACGTTTTACACACAAAAGTTCTGGGAGAAGTTCTATGCAGAAGTTCAAAGAGCCAGATGTTTAAGATCTGGGTGAGTGATTTAGACACACAGAAAGTTCAGGATGTAACAGCAAACATGCAGGAGAAATGTGTGTGTAAAAATACCCAATGTTTCCATTTATCATTTCCTTCTACATTTTTACACATTATAGGCTTACTCGGCAAATATCTTTGTATTTCCACAAAACATTTTCTTTACACGAAGGAGATCTTACCTCCCTGTACTTATAACATATATTTTCCCAGGCTTTTCAGCCTCTATTAACAGTCTTTTTTACAACCAACTTTAGTATTTATTTTAAGCTTTTCTTTAGCCATCCTCACCAAGCCTTGCCACAGGCTATTAGGTAAAGCCACCTCCAGCTCTACTCTTTCAATAATTAGGGCTTCTTGCAGTTTGCTACCTCAAAGGGTGATCCCTAGCATTTGGCTTTTAGTTGCTGCAGCTGATCCACATTAGCCTTATCGGACTTTTTATTTTACCAATCAGAGCTTGTAATCTTCAACTCTAGAGCTTTCCCTGGCTCATAAGCAATTTAATCTTGGCAGTCTTTCCTCAATCAATGGCTTCCCTCAAGCATTGTCAACAGCCAGCAGCTGCAATAGGCTTCTTAGCCTTTCTTTTCCCCCTTCTCTTTATTAAATTTGGGCATTTTTACTGTTTCTTCGGGCTGCATGGCCTTCAGTTCTGCCAATGTCTTCGGCAGACCATCACATTCTCCCTTTAACTCAAGCGTCTCGCTAGTTTGTCAACAATAAGGATTTGGCTTTCCTGCTAGGGTGACCGTACCACCCCTTTAAAAGAGGAGAGTTATGAAAAATACATGGTGCAGGGCTGCACTGGAACCAATGCCTGCAAGCTATTTCAATTTGGATTCCTCCATCCATTAGCACTTTATCCTCCCTCTCTAGGGTTTGAGTGCTGCTCTCTTGTCTCCTTTTCTTCAGGGGCTGGCTTTTGTTTTTCTTTCCTGAGCTCTACTAGCTCCTTACCTTTCTCATCCCTTCCTAATTATTATTAATTTCCTCCATCTGACTAAGTTTTGCTTTGGTTTGCACAATCGGATCTCTTTTGGACCCTGGGCCAGCTCTTCTGCCTGCCCCCTGCCCGTGTCCTTCCTCAAATTTCTGTGCTGCCCTTAGTTTGTCCTTTCCCCCAGGGCACTCATTTTCCTCCTGTGGCTCTCTGTTAGAGCAATCTTTTCTTAGATACCCTTCTTCCTTACACTGCCAGCACCTTCTTTTCTGGCCCTAATGTTTCTCTGGGTGCTTCTTATTTGGACAATCCATCTGGAGGTGGTCTAAACCATTGCAAAGCCTTTCTTTAAAGGCTTTGCAATTATTGATTTTAGATTAAAGAAACCATCTCCCACTGGACTTTCTTTTGCCAAGCCACTCTGTTCCTTTTCCTCTCCAAGGTTTACATGGACAATTTCTCCAGACAGGGACCAATACTCCAGAGTCCCAACACATTTTCTTCTTTCCATAACCCCATGGCCTATACAGGGTCTCTTTGCCTCTTTGACCTTGCCATCCTTGTGGGCAGGTTCTCCACAAATGCCCTCTTTGGCCACAGTTATAACACAACCCACCGTGGGTTCCCAGTACCTCCCCTCCCCGCCCCCTTGCTGGCTGTCTCCAGTCTTGTCCAAATAAGTTTAGGCTCTACGAAGCTCCATAACCTCATTTGCCGTCGCCATCTTGGGCGCAAGCCTCCATCGGCCATTTTACCTCTCTGCTGACTCCACATATTCCTGGTTGTTGGAGTCTCCTGACTTCAACACCGCTTGAGTCTCCATCCTTGGGCAAACTTGTAGTATAGCCACAGCTCACTCTTTCTTTGCTGGGCACAATCCTCCCCTCACTTGTCACCGCACTGCAGGATTCTCCAGTCTCCTTCTTGCTGGCCAACGTTGGACCTGCCTTCATTCTCCACCACTTTGAATAGCTTGGAGGCGCATTTTTTCAGTATTGGGGCTCAAAGTGCTTAATCACTCTGTAAATTAGCTTATGAAACAGTTTATTTGCATACAGTTATCTATCCACCATAACACTATGCCAGGTATGCAACCCCTCCAGCCTCTTAGCTTAGTTAGCCCCAAGCACAACCAGATATCAGTCCACTGACTTGCAAACAATAAACAGTCTTTACCATGGTCTCCAGGTTGGTCCTCAAGTCTCCTCTTGGTCAGGAGCAACAAAAGGCTTCCTCTAGTCCCAGGCAGCTTTCCCTTCCTTTCTTTCTTCTCAGAGACAGCCAAAGCGAGGTCTTTCCTGTCCAGAGTCCAACAGCAGACTGAAGCTTGGCTGCCTCAGTTCCTTTATATAGCTTTGAAGCTCCACCCAGCTACTTCCGCTTCCTGTTACTCAGCTTCTGGCTGAGTCCCATTAGCCTGTCAACCCTCAGTAGTAGCTTGCTGGCCACTTCCAGACTGTCTTAAAGGGCTAGCAGTCCTACTACACTCACTGTTACAGTACCTGCCAAGCAGTAGGCAGAAGCAGTGGGGCACCCGTTTACATATTTTTTTAAAAAATTAAAAAATAATCATGGCATGGCACTGGAAACAAAAACAACTAATTCCTGTCCCTCAGCATTGCCCCTATGGACAGGACAGGCACCCCTCCCCCACAAGCCAAATCAGCAGTGTAGCTCCCACAGCCAAATTCACCAAAGAGAATGGAAAATGGCTGTTCAGTCACTTTTATTTTGCCCTGGCAGCCAATCAAAACTTGCCTCCGCCCAATAAAAACTTGCCATCTGGCTTATCCATCACCTCCCATACTTCCCTCCTACCAAATATGGCGACAAGTTTTATTTCATAAAGGCTAGGTGGTCATCAACCATTCGGGGTTGTTCCATGGGTGCAATGGTGCCGGCACTCAATGAGGGCTTTCGAAGTTTTCCGAGGGAGACCGGCCACAGTACTTGGAACTTGAAATTCAGAACTGAGGATTCAGAAGTTTTCAAAATACCGAGATTCAGCTCTAGTTTCCGCATAGCAAGAATCTTGATGAATGATCTGCTTCCGATGGAAACAGCACTCATCGAGATTTCTCATTTCAGGCCTAGTTGCTGAGGGTGAAGTCTCCCTCCACTCTACCTTCTTGATTCAGGGCCATGTCCTGTCCTGCCAAGGGAAAGCTACCCATTATTCTAGACCCCCACAATTCCAGACTGTTTGGGTTTCTGCGAAGTCTAGAAATGCAATTCTCAAATGTATACCATAATAAACCCTTTTGCTTAAAAGCAACCAGCAAAAACACCATTAAATGCTCACACTTTGCAGTCTCCCCTTCTCCAAAATGGAACGGTCATTGCCATTTATAAACTTTCTGGTGAAGTAAGTTGATGATCCAATATTCTTTTATCATCCTGGCCATATTTCTTGTCTTGGCACCATGGGAAACCTTTGTGTTGGCAGGCACCATGCAGCCTACCTGCATTTAAGTTAGCACTAATTCATTTGTGTTGGGCTGGTTTTCACAGCCTAATCTAAAATGAATATGTTGCCTGTCCTTCTCTCCACTCCCACTTAATTTCCACTACTTCTCTGTACAAAGCATTGAATAGAAATTGTCCAATAGAGCCACTTACAAAAGTGCATCTTGGGAAAGTGTTGCTAACACATTGGTGCTTGAGTTATTGTTTCTTACTCTATGTGGCTTCAAAAAAGCCTTTTGGAAACTGGGTTCTGAAGGAAATCAAGGCTCCGGCAACAAAAGGGATTGGCTTTGTGTCACCGGTGGTTTATAAAAGGAACTCTTTTAGGCATTGGCATGCTCAAGTGAGGAACAAAATTGGAGGTGTATTTCTAATTTCAATTAAAGGCCATTCTGAGAGGATGCAAACAAAATATCTTGACATGCCGGAGCAGGGGATGCTTTCACTGAAAGATACCAGTGGGCATGTGTGAATGGATAGAAGCTAGAGAAAGGATTCAAACCACTTGAGACTGAAAAATCCCTTTTCTAAAAAAAATAATCCTCTGTTATTTATTAACTAACGATCGCCTACAGCTACATACTCTGTTAAGATAATAAAGATCTGCAGGAGGATCACACGCAATACAAGTAAGACTATTTTATGGTCATTGTTTATTAAAGTACATGGCATTATGCAACTAGAACTGAAATGAAAATGCCCTTCAAATCCTTGAAGACAGTTTGGATATCAATTTCCAGAGCTGACTATCATTCTTTGCATTTGCTGCCATTGCAAAGCTCAGCTATACAGTGCGTCAGTATCTAAGACTTTGTTCAATGTGGTCCTTTGAAGAACTGAAATGAGTCCCTCCTCAAAAAATATATCTGTTGAATTTCCAGTGCTTGAATTGATCCAAATTTTTCAGGTGCTATTGGTACCAGATTAGGGTACCCGGTGTCTTGAAAGGTCCCTAAATGTCAACTTTGATTCCTGATTTTTCAGTTTTCCTTCCTGATTTTTTGATTGGGAACCAGAAAATTGGTAAACCGGTCACAAAGATTACTGATTCTTCAGATATTCAGGTACCTGATTGGTGATCCGTAGTCTGCTGGGTAGCTAACGGTACCCAAAAGTGTAGGTATTTACCACAGGTATTCATTTGGATACCCGTTGGCACTAGTCCTTTGGTAGTTTGTTTTTTTGCTTGTGTCATTTAATCCATTCTCTTTGTGACTTAGTATTTTCTTGTTCAGCACATTTTATGACTTTCTCTTGCCTTCTGTCACACAGACAGATCAATCAAATTCAAAGTAGAGGTGTGCACCAGGGGCCCATGTCATTCTCATCCTAACCAAGTCATTCTCATCCTAACCAAGTCATTCTCATCGTAACCAAGGCAAGTATGTGCACCGGAGACCTCGCATCTTCATTAATGTTAGACCCCTTGTCTCTCCCTCCGTTCCCCTTCCTATGTCTCTCCTCCAGCTCCTGTATCTCAGATTGTAAGCCCTAGGGGCAGGGACCATGTCTATCTTATTACTTTGTAAAGTGCCAGGTACACTGCTGGCACTATAGAAATGTTTGATAATAATAATAATAATAAT
>QEPC01006491.1:998227-1019253 GCA_003113815.1 Sphenodon punctatus | reverse complement strand
TGTGAAAAAATTGTTGTCGTGGGTGAGTTTGGGGCTTGCGGGAGCTGTGCAAATTTTGGTCAGGGTTTGGGGGGGCTGGCGGGTTGCCAGGGGGCCAGGAAGCAGCAGGCACAGCAGGCCACAGAGCTCACAGGGGGATGGGACGCAGCTGCGTCCCCGTCTCTCCGACAGGAGGAGTCCAAGGTTGCATGCGTGACCCTGCAGAACCAATTATTTTATCAATAATATCTCAGTTTTGGCTGCACCAATTACTATGATATTTCAGAAGTGGTTATTATTGATCTCATGCTGCAATCCTGTGAAGTTTGGAGGTCCAACTCATCCAGGGGGAGGAAATATTGATGATTAAAAATCATGAGGCTGCTGTGTATTTTGACCACAAGCAATTAACCTTTAAACAGTCATAACATTTTATTTTCCTGCTTATGCTGGTCCTCACAACTTACAGCCATCGTTAAATTTTCAGAAATGTAGGGCAAGTGGTTTCCTCAAAATTGGGACTTCAGCAGTCCCCTGTTTATAATGAACAGTGGCTGTGCATTTAAGTTTCAGGCAGCTACCGCAGCCTGAAAATACCATCACGACCCTTCATCCAATCGTTCTGAGAATTGGCAGGTGTATTAAAGTTGTGGAGTGACATAACATTCACAGAATACATGTAAAGTAGATGGAAGATAAAGAAGTTGTTGCCATGAATATGTATGGAGCCTTTCTTAAAAGTACAACATTCAATTGCTTCTACAATCGGTTCCCTTTATTCATTTTGAAAATAGGCACACATAGTGCCCTCCATTGGTGGTACAGTCCCCCCATGTTTCATCAGAAATGAATAAGAAACAAAAACTTTATAGCCAGAAATAAAATTTTTAGGTTTCCCCCCTTTATTTCAAAAACAAAATGTTTTCATATCTATTTTCATTCTTCCTGTTGCTGTGGTGGAGGGTCATTATGAAAACATACCCTACCACCAGTGACTTTGCCCCTGCATGTATTCTGCGGTGGAGGACTTGGAACATTTTCTGGTTTTTTGCCCTCTATACGAATCTCTCAGGCAGACTTGGCTAACCCCCTTATGGGGAGAGAGATGTCTCTCATACAAGAATAAACGAATAGAGTTACTGGCATCCCAGGATGATAAATATATACATGCGGTTGCCTCTTTTGCTTTGTTAGCCATGAGAATTCGTAATGCAGTGAACTGATGTTGTTAAGCCCGGCTTCTCCTGCTCAGTATCCTACCATGCAGGCGAGCCATCTCTCTTTTGCTCTGGCTCCTCTAATCTTATGTATTAATTATGTATTACTGTTCGATTTGTCTTTTTGATTTGTATTTGTTATTTTTGACCATGGTGAAAGCTAGCGTCTAATAAAATAAATTGAATTGAATCTATTTTCATAATTATTATTTGTCGTTTTCATTATTGCAATATCAATAACAAAAACGACAGTTTTAATTATTGTTATTGTAATAACAAAAACAACATGCACACCCCTCTTTTTCAAAGTTTGGACAGCCCTTACTTACAGCATTATTGACCACTGGGCTGATCCACCACATGGTGGAATGTGAGTTAGGGACAGTTCTCCAATAAAGGGAACTGCAACGGCAGCATTAGTCATATGTACCCTTGTCCCTCCATATGCACAGTTCTGTGGAGCTCAGAGATAGCCTGTCTGCTGGTCAGATCATCTTTATGGAACATTTGAAAAAGATACGTATAACCTGCAATATGGCGGGACTAATTGGGTGGGGACTCATTGTAATATGCGATTCATAATTTTGTCCTGGAGGTGAATGAGGAGGGGTGTTGAGATAGCTGTAACCCTTTGAGGGTGCCGGGGTGGATACCGACTTGAGAGGGAACAGGCGTAGTAAGATATTTAAAATTGTAAATGTTTTATATTGAAATATGTGTTCTAGGTAGAGCCGGAAATGGTACTTAAATGGATACTCCTGTGTAATACCTACATTTTTTAGTACCATGTCAGATATTCATCAGGCTACCTGATTACGAGGGATGGGAATTTCGGTTTTGGATAGAACCAAAATTGCCACTTCAGGTTAAGGCAACATTTCAGATAATTTTTTTCCCCCTGATTCTGGTGTCCTGGTTCTTTTACATTGATTTTGTTTTGGGGTGGTTTTTTTTTTTTTTGCATTGCACTGGTTTTGAGTTGTGGCTTGTTCCCATTGACTTCAATGGAAGAAAAAGATCCCGAACTGAAAAATAAGAAACCAAAATGAAGTCCAAAATTAACAAAGAACCGAAACTGAAAAATCCAAAAACTGAATTTTCCCCCAGAGTTCCATCCCTGCTGCTTCCTGGTCAGGTACCTGCATACCTGAGAAATTGGTAATTTCCGTTACAGATTTTTTTAATTGAATGGTTATTGTTCAGTAAATGAGGATGAAAAACTGAAAAATTGGGAATGGAAACTGATATTCCAGGACAAGAAAGAACCCAAATAGAGTCACAGTCTGGTACCAGTTAGTACCTGATATTTTTGAGTTGATTTGCGTACCAGAAATTTGATGGGTATATCTGCTTTTTCAAGTACTCGTAGCTCAAGATCTAGGAATTAGTTGTGAGAGAGGTTTGGTTGGATGGGAATTGGGTGCATGCGTGTGTGTATTGGTATTTCCCCTTTATGGAGAGGCAGGGGTGTGGAAGTGGGTGGGCTGGGATCACGTATGGAGCATTGGGCGTTGGGGGATTTTATGGATATTTTGTATTTATAGAGCTGAAATGAATACCTACTCAAATGAGAACACTAGTTGAATTTGAATTATCCAAAAAGGAATTAATCGAGCAGTGAACACTACTTGATAGACTACCCAATTTCATCTTTTTGAGCCTTTCATTTCATTTAGTTTGCTTCATTTATATTGTTCATTTCAGCCATTTCCAGTTTTTACTGGCAAAAACGACCAGAAATGAATGAAACAAACAGAACAAACCAAAATAGCAAAAAACCCACAACAGTTTCTCAAACGTTCTTCAGGCTGAGTACACCCTGCTTGAAAATGTGTGTGTGTTGGGGGGGTGGTGGTGATAATTTATTTTGCTACACTTTTAATCTCTAGATAGCTACCTTTTATCATTGTGAGCTGCTCAAAGTCTCATTTGAATAGAGAATCATATCAACCGAATAATAATAATAATAATAATAATAATAATAATAATAATAATAATAATAATAAATATATATATATTAGAATTATCAATATTTCCAATTTGATTGAGTTCTGTGATTTTTGTACAGGATCTTCCAGCCAAAAATCACAAACCTTAAAGCTAAAAATCTCAGCATTCTTTATATCATCCTATTTCTCATAGTGCAAAGAAATTCTTTAAAAAAGTAACTGCAACTAGTGTCCTAAAGGTTCAGAAACGGGATTTAAAAAAAAATAAAAAATAGCATCATAATTTTTCAGATAATCTGGTGATTATTGCATCTAGAGTCTTGCTTTTGGACATCTAGGTTTAACAGCCTTGACTCCCACAACAACCAGTTGCACTGAGACGAAGGCCTTGGAAAGTGGAATGGAAGGCGGATTCTGTTGTTAAGGTGTGATCTTGTAACTGCTGCTATTAAAAAATGGAATACATTCTTAACAGTTAATACCATATCATGCTACCATAAAGGAGATTGTGGGAGGTAGGAATTGTTAACAAGACTTTAAATGCCTCTTTCATGCATTAGTTTAGTTATCACAAAGCATGTACGAAAGATCCATATAATGTAATAGGCAGCAGTAAAGAATTTATGCACAGCCCAGTGAGACTGTGCTACCAAACTATATAATGTGGAGCGATGCCATCCCTGGTCATGGTTGTATCCACTGGCATGATGATGAGATGAAAAAAAAGAGAGGAGATTTCTCCCTTCCATTTCTTAAGGTGAGCGATCTCTCTTCAAATGTAACATAGAACGTTTTTACACAGACGGTCCCACCTACTGCTCGGTGTTTGGGCAGGTGTGCAGTGTGTGTGTGTGGGTGCCCATGTAAATGGCTGGCTGTGGGCGGTGTTTGCCCGTATCAACACAGCAGACGATGGGTGAGGGTGCATGCATGCTCCCGCGCAACACCCACCTCAACCTATCTCCAACCATCACCCACCTATCTCCACCCATGGAGCCCGCCGGAAAATCGGAGGAGGCCCCATGGGTGGAGGTGGGTGGGTGTCCATGTAAAGGGACACACACCCCACCTCCACCCACCGTGCCAAAACACCCATCCCCACGCCCACAACCCGTCCACGTAAAAACGGTCTTCTGTCAGCTGCTCAAACTCCTAGAATGCCACCTGGGCTTATTTTTAAAATGGTGGCTGTATCATCAAGCAAAACACAAGAAGTATAAAGTCTCCTCTCTTCCTGCCCCTCTTTCATTTTACTTTCCAGTAGCCAGCAAGCAAGGAAATTCCACTTGACAGGAGCCTCAGAGGAGAATCCCCTGGCTTCATGGCAAACTCAGTAGCAGAAGATTGATCACCAGGCTAGGCCTGAAACGAGCAATCACAGCGAGTGCTGTTTCCTTCGGAAACAGGTAATTCACAACCAATCTCACGACGAGGTAACACCGGGTTTTTCACCATTTTTGGGGTGGGGTCATTTCCCACTCTTTTTCTCTATTTTTCAACCTTTTTTGGTATTCTGCTAATTCAGTAAATTGTTTCATTAAATGCAGTTGTTCAGTACATCGAACACCGCAAGGGAACTTTTGCTGCCCTATCCCTAATGTAAAATTAACGTGGGCGGGGGGCTAACACTATGGGTGAAAACAGACATGACGCTAACCACCCTTTAACCACCCTTTATGCATGTTTCAGGGCTGCATAGGGCACCAATACAGCCCTGCAACATGTATAAATAACCACCAAGGGTGGTTAAAGGGTGGTTAGCGTCATGTCTGTTTTCACCCTATGGTTTATCTAGTACTAACTAAGGCCTTTTTCAAACTGATGCCCCCCCCATTTTATTTTATTTTTATTTTATTTATTTTATTTATAAATATTTTTTAGCCGCCCCCTCATGCCTACAGCATTGCGGGGCGGCTTACAGCATAAAAACACATGATAATAAAATTCCTTAAAACAATTTTAAAAAAAACAAAAAACCTCAGCATAAAAACTCTTCAGAAATCCACCCCCCTACCCCACCCTCCCATCCTTCCCTCCAAAGGCCTGGGTGAACAGTCAGGTCTTGCAGGCTCGTCAAAACGCCAACAGACCTGGGGCCAGACAGGCTTCCTCCAGGAGGGAATTCCAGAGCCTCAGTCTGGCCACCGAGAATGCCCTCTCCATTGTGGCCCCACATTTTACACGGGGGCCCTCCAAAAAGGCACCCCCAGTGGATCGCAGGGATCGCTCTGAGGCACGGAGGGCGAGGTGGTCCCCAAGGTATGAGGGGCCCAGACTGTGCAGGGCTTTACAGATCAACACTAGTACCTTGAATCAGGCTCGGTACGCTATAGGCAGCCAGTGCAGAGTGCGGAGCACAGGTGTTATGTGCTCACGCCTTCCCATCCCCATAAGGAGACGGGCCGCCGCATTCTGCACCTGCTGCAGCCTCCGAACCAGAAACAAGGGAAGCCCCACATAAAGCGCATTGCAGTAGTCTAGCCTTGAGGTGATGAAGGCATGAAGGCGGGTGGCCAGGTCAGGCCTGGAAATGTATGGACACAGCCTCTGTACCAGATACAGCTGGCGAAAGGCGGCCTTAGCCACCATCTCCATCTGCTGATCCAGCCGCAGCCCCGAGTCCAACACCACCCCCAGACTCTGAACCTGCTGGGCTACAGGAGGGTGGACCCCCCCTCCCACCAGGGGAGCCAGTACCTCCCTCGCCCTTCCCACCACCATTACCTCTGTCTTATCAGGATTAAGCTTCAGTCTGCTCTGCCGCATACAATCCACCATGGCCTCCAAACATTGTGAAAGTAATGAGACAGCAGGACCTGAGTTAGTTGAAAATGAGCGGTACAGCTGAGTATCATCAGCATCCTGGTGACATCGCACCTCGAACCCTCTCATGATCTCCCCCAGGGGCTGCATATATACATTAAATAATAGTGGAGACAAGATCGAACCCTGCGGAATGCCACAGGTCAAGTCCCAGGGGCTTGATGTTTCAGTCCTCAGAACCACTTGCTGGCTTCTCCCCGAGAGGAATGATCAGAACCACCCTAGGACAGTCCCATCTGGACCCCCCAGGTCTCACAACCGTCTCAGCAGCAGCCCATGGTCCACGGTGTCAAATGTGCCCGAGAACTCTAGCAGGATCAAGAAATGTTGAACATCCTGCGTCCATCTCCCGGCGGAGATCATCCACCAAGGCCACGAACGTCATCTCAGTACCACAGCCGGGGTGGAACCCAGATTGAAAAGGGTCCAGGAAACCGATGCTGTCCAAATGCGCCTGGAGCAGCAGTACCACTGCCCGTTCAATAACGTTCCCTAAAAAGGGAAGATTAGAGACAGGTCAGTGGCTGGTGAGTGTGTCCACATCCAGAGATAGCTTCTTCAGCAGGGGGCGCACCACAGCCTCCCTGAGACTGGGTGACAATCTCCCCTGCTGAAGGGATGCGTTCACTACCCATGACAGCACCGTCCCCAAAGTCTCCCTGGAGACTTTCACCAACCAGGATGGGCATGGATCTAGTTCACAACTAGTGGCTCTAACAGACCCCAGGACATCCACCACATCGGCAGGCATCACTTCCTGAAACTCATCCCAGAAAGATCGACCAGATGGTGCCTCCATAACGTCGTGCCCCACACCTACTACTTCCAATCCAGTGTCAAAGTTACTCTGGATCTGAGCAATCTTGTCTGCAAAATAGGTGGCAAACTCCTCACAGCAGGCCTGGGACAAGTCCCTGTCCAGACGGAGGGAGTCCGGACTGACCAACCCCCGCACCACCCAGACCAGCTCTTCTGGATGCAACTTTGCAGATGCTATGAGGGCAGCAAAGAACTCCTTCTTTGCTGTCTTCACAGCCTCAACATAGGACTGCAAATGGGTCCTATGGAGAAGTCAGTCAGATTCAGAGAGAGTCCGACGCCAGCGTCGCTCTAGTCTCCTACCTACCTGTTTCATACACCGCAGCCCCTCAGTAAACCAAGGGGCCCTGCAGTGACGAGACGGAGGGAGAAGACGTCTCGGAGCCACCCTGTCAATTGCGTCCTCCAGCAAGGTGTTCCAATGCTGGACAAGCTCGTCGACAGAGTGGCCATCTGGGTCTAAGGTTATCTCCCTCAGAGCCTCCTAGAACCTCTGCGGTTCCATCAGTCTCCGAGGGCGGACCAACCTAACTGGTCCATTCCCCTTCTGGGGGAGGTGCACTAAGAGACTGGCCTGTAGGAGATAATGATATATCCATGACAAGGGCGTGATACTCACATCCTCAACTAACGGGTCACCCGCCTCAAGGCCAGAACAAAAGATCAGGTCGAGGGTATGTCCCCCCACATGGGTTGGGCAGCTAACCACTTGGGACAAGTCCATGGTTGTCTAGGCAGCACATGTGTGCAGGTGGGGTGAGACATCTGTTTTAAAGCTGCGGCGGGTGCGGGGGGGATGGGTTGGTATCTGTGGGAACGTCGCAGCTGGTGGGTGGGGGTGCGTGTGTGCTCCCGTGCGCCATCCAGCACCCACACACAAAGCAACGGGTACCAATGCTGGATGCTCCATGCATGGAAATGGGTGGAAGTGGGTGGGGGTCCATGGGAACGCACCCCCATGCACCGCCTACCCACCATGTGGCCCCCCCATCCTCCCCCACACCCACGCCCATTATGATAGGGCCTTTGAGGTGTAAAATTGACAGAAAGTGCCATAATATGTTTTAAAATGATGGAAAGTGATATAAATTGACGGAAAAACTTGGAAAGTGATTAAAATTGACCAAACAAAATAACAAAAATGGATGAAAAATCTCGGAAATGACAGAAAATCTGAATCTTGCAATGGCAGAAGCACGGAATGACTGGGGCCCATCCCAAGCCCATAGATGAACATGTGCCACATGTGATGCATGTGTGCAGGCACCTGCACAACCCGTGCACACCCCTGTTATGGCGGCTGTGGTGCATGCACAATCTGAGTGGAAGCTGCACGGGATCTGCACACACACCTTAAATATGTTGCACATGTGTGCTCTGGAACACACCCATTGACTGGTGAGGAAATACCAACCAATGGTTGCAAAGCGCTCCCAAAAGGTATTTCTTTCCTGAGGGTAAGGGAACACTTGCTCTTCCCTTGGCTCTAAACACCACTAGCAGAATCAGTGGGGGAGAGGTAGGAAGGGGCTTTGGGGAGTCAGGGAGTTTGGACTTCTGGGAGACCAGGGTCAATTGAAGGCCCTGGTTACATCTCTGTGTCTACCACATTTCTCAAGACAACGGGTCAGGGAGAAACTATCATGGGGGACAATGAAACAAAAGAATTTAACAAGCAGACAGAAATGTTGACTGTTGATTTAGGCAATGCCATTCTTTCTTCTGAGCCAGTGCTCTGGCATGGCAAGACAAGGAACCATCCCAGAGTCTTGGACATAAACCAAGACCCTCTTGATTGTTTTTGCTCATTACGGATCCCCTGGTGTTTTATTTTTTGGAAGAGTGAATATGTTTGTTTACCTCAGTCTGCCAGCCAAATTCCAACTCAATTTCATTCCAGACAAGTTAAATTTCCCCTTTGTCTCAAGCAACACTTGCTGTGAAATAACATGAGAGTCCTCCACGGTTATTAAATTAATCCAGTTCCTTATTAAAATAACTACAGGGCTACTGAGCCAAATGGTCAGAATTAGTATATGACCTAACTTTTAATGCTGGGTTGTGTTTGCCCTTTTAGTCTGAACCTTTAGGGGGTGTTCTAGTCACACTGTTAATTGATTTCCTTTGGAACCAGGGACACTAGAAACTTGGCTTAAACCCAGAGCTGAAATGATTAGTACCCACAAAAAGAGGTATACCTGTTGAATTTCCGAATCAACTAAAATAGCTCAGGTACTAATCGGTAAGTGATTGCAACAAATTCCAGTACCTGATGTCCAAAAATATCCCAGAAGGTCTTGGAACATTGATTTCCTCTCACGATCTTTTGGTTTTCCATTTCACTTTTTTTCTGTTTTCTGTCTTGATTTACTGTTTCAATTAACTAGAAAATAATTTTTTTTAAAAAAAAAAATGGTACTGGGAATGACTGATTTTGGGATATCCAGGTACTTACCCGGTAATGAGGTAGCCCACTGAATACTCAACATGGTACTTGAAAATGAAGCTATTACCCGTGGGTACCAAATTAGATACTGATTTCAGCTCTGCTTAAAACCAAAAGCTGAGATTCTCATTATTTTGAGAGCTAGGGGGTGGGGGGTGGGGAGATTCCTAGAGAATCACAAGTGTTGACAGCCCTATAACCACTCAGAACTGTATCCACATACATCTCCTTCTTGATTCCTCCTCTAGTCCCTCAAAGCTCCATAGGGTTGTTACCTTCTTCTGTCTTACTCATTGATTTTGATGGAGGAATGATGCGTTTGAATGCAGAGACTCTTGTGTGTATTTGCCCAAAGGGACCACCAGAAGTGGTAAGAAGAGCTCACCAATGCCAGGGAAGGACAACATTTTCTTTGGTTTGAAACCTTGTTAATTTCCAGCCACTCTAGTCAATTTCGAGCAGCTGGTCTGTTTGCAGCCGCCACTTCCCTCAACAGCATCTTCTCCTAAGCAGCTTGCCCCTTACCCGGCTCCCTCGCCGGTATGAACCCACCTCCCACCTCACTGGCCTTGCTCTGCTGTTGCCTACTTCCTTTCTTCACCTCAACCTCAGGTGAATTGCTGCCCCTGCATTTGGTGGCTTCTCTTAAAGTGGCCACCATTCTCCTCCCTGTCCCAAGTACCCTGTGGGACCCGAGGAGAGGAGCAGACAGCTGGCAGGGAAGACGGAGCCTGGAGCGGCAACTGGGACCCCGCCCCTTGCGCCGCGGATGCCGTGGCAATCAGCTGGAGCCAGGAGGTGGGGCCGGAGACAAGAGGAGGCGGGGCCATCAAGACGGATAAAGGGTGGAGGCCGAAGGAGGGACGGGCGCGCCCTCGCCAGCGAGAAACCCGACACTAGAGGCAAAGCTTCACGGGAAATCCTGGGCCTCGTCCGCTGGGCTGCACGCCGCCCGACCAACACGACCGGCCGCAACCTACTCCAGGAGCTGCATCCCGGGCCCGGCAACAGGGAAGTGACTAAGGTGGGGGAGGGGAACACCGGAAGGGGGGTGGGTAGTTTTGCGGGTACCTGAGCAGACCCCGTGGCGCAACATGGGTAAGGGCCCTTAGACCGGGGGAGGGTAAGGGTAGGCTCGGGCAAGAGCCCGCAGATAAGGGGCCAGGCTTGGAGGGGGTGCCACCTCCCCCCCTTCAAGGGCCCCTACCGGAGAGAAAAAGGGGGAATACACCCCGGGGAACCCCCTCGGGGCCAACCCCGGGGCACAAGCCTAGTGGGCAGAGGACATACCCATTTAAAAAATGTCCTATACTGTGATAAGCAAACGCACACCTAATAAATGCGCTCTGTTAGCATAGCTCACTATATAAGTCAACAGCAGGTTTTGCCCTTTGCCTATCCCAATACGTGATATGTTATAGAGTTGAAACAAACATTTGATGCACCTCAGCAAGGTCTCGATCTCTGGAACGAAATCTCATGAGATATCTTGCAAAAGCAAAATGGACTTTTTGTTCAGCCCTAATCTGAAGTAAATACCCAAATCAATGAATTCAGTAGATTCAAATCCATTTTAGCAAAGTGGATATGAATTCATGTCTACATTCATTTGTAGCTTTGACTCTTCACTTTGGTATTGTTGGGTTCAGCATTTCAATGACTTTGATACTTTCTTAAATTCCTATTTGGTATTTTGGTTACTTTGGGGGCATTATTCAGTATTCAGGAATGTCGTTGCGGCATTTGAATCAATTACCATTTTCACGTTCAAAACATTTGCCAAATGAACAATGTGAACAAAGTAGAATATGAACAAAGTGTTGAGGCTGGGCAGATATAGACCCTTTTAATATGAGATGCACCAATGCATGCCCATGCTTGTCCGCTGCATGGGGCCTACCCTGTGAATGCCGCGGCAGGTGGGTGAGTGTGCTCCCACGAAACACGCATGCCCACCCACCTCTGCCCCTCACCCCCTCCACCCCTCGCCCACGCATGGAACAATTGACCAAAATGGCAATTGCTCTGTGCGTGGAGATGCGGGATGGGGGGGGGGGGAATCAGTGTGCGCCCATGTGCACTGCCCCCACTGCAATGACCACACTGCAGTGTACACATCGGCCTCCCCTGCAGCCACTGCCCATTTAAAAAGGGCCATTGTTGGGGATGCTGCTGTTGTAGTCATCTTGTATCCAAGCAGGGGGGTTGGACAAGGTCAGGGGTGGGCAAAGTTCCCAAGTACAGCTTCAACCAAGCACCATAAAAAAAATAGGCGATCTGGTGTGCCTGACTTGCCCCGGTTGCATTTGGGCATTGTGCGACCTGATGGGCTCCCCAGACTGACTCACCACCCAGGTGTTCCTCTGGTTCTGGCTGCTGCCTCCACTGATCTTTATTTATTTATTTACAAAAGTTTTTTTTATCTTTGCTGGGTGCTGCTCAGCTAAGCTGCAGTCTTCCCGCTCAGCTTTTTCAGAACGGGGTGGAGTGGGGGACGAGGAGGCATGCTGGAAGAGGACTCATCAGCCCCCCTCCCCACTCAAAGCGGGAAGACCCTGGCTCAGCTCAGTAGTGGACCGGGAGGAGCGGTAGGAGCAGTGGCCATGACTGAAGATGTAGCTGGGCAATGAGTCATCTGGACGAGCTGCAGGGGAACAGGATCTGGGATCAGCTTCCTGCAAAGTCCTGGAAAGTCCCAGTAGCACTCACATTTTGGGGCATCTGGGTACCCTATGGTAGACTGGGTAAACTCCACCCTCCCTGTCACATCAAAGCTACGGTTCCCAGGTGGTCTGGTGGGCTCGGGCAGTAGCAATAGCAACATAGGGCATACTCCACCTACTCCCATGCCTACAATGAGGCTCTAGTAGTCAAAATGGTGGCTCAGCTTCTCTTGCTCATGAGGGAGCTGTAGGGACACACCACCAGAAGTGGATGTCTGAGGTCAATCACATGGCTCATGTTGCTCCTGAGCTGCCATTTCCCCATCTCTGGAGTTAAGTAACCTTCAGGCACCTCCCAAATTTAAGATTCTGTGATTCTACTGAAATGCCAAAGCAACCAACTTATCAAAGTGAAGTAAATTAAAATTCGAATTTCACAATGATAACAAAGAAAAATATGTGAATTTTATGGGACTTAACAGGGCCTGCACAGGGTTCCACCAGCGAGCCGGAGCCTTGAAACATGCCTCCTGGTTGCCAGATCATCCATTCCTCCACCGCCACACTCTTCCTTTCACTCCCTCCTGCCACTGAAACCCCTCCACTTGACCTGGGAACACACTGCCACCTACCCAGCACCTCCTCCATCGCCACTGCTGCACCCAATCCGTAACTCCTGAAATTGTGGTAACTCCCACTCTTCACTATACAAAGAGCATATGGAACTCAGAGTGTTTCTAACTCTACTGTTTGCTCAGTCTCCATACATTATTAGGCATTCATTTCTTACAAGGATTTTGCTTTAAATACAAAGAGACTAGCTGAGACTGGATACAAGGATCTCCAGGGCTGCACTTACAACTATGACCTTTTCAAAACCAAGGATTCATTTAATCTTAAGAAGTACGTTTCCCCTTAGGAGAAAAGTCAGTGGAAGAGTTAGATAACCACTTCTGAAGCATTTATTCTAACCCAAATACAACAAATTAGAGACCCGGACTTTGCCATATCCTGCTGTTCCTAAATAGTCTTCTGAATGAACAGTAGATACATCTGGGAGAGGAAGTGGTCTGGGTAGGAGCTATCACAATTATGAGTCCAGAGGGATTATTTTTAAGATCACTTAGGTTATTTTCAGATGTGTCAGACCTCTGGGTCCGCCACGCTGAATTCCAGACAGGGATCTTTTCTCGACCCAGTCCATGATGAGGCCAGCTGTCCTTCAGATGTGCCGGCTGCATCACTACTGGGAAACAAGGAGGGGGCGGAGCCAGGGCGAGGCTGAGCAGTGTGCCTTGCAACCGCACTGCCCTGCCCCCCCATGCTCCCACAGTCAACCGCCCTCAGGGAGATGAGTGGGCGCAGCGGCCAATGAGGCTGCCGCACCTGACCGCTAACAGTGGCCAGGACCATGTTCAGGAATGGGCCAAGGTAACAGATGTTATTTTAGGTCCTTTACTAATTGTGATCAATCTAACCATGATTCCGGCTCTGCCAAACCGTGGTTAGGATTGATCCCTGCGGGCGTTCACTGTGATGAACATCTAGCAGGGATCAATTGGACGTTACGAGGATCACAGCCACCACACAGTATTCACTGTGTTTCAGTGGGTTTCACTGTGATCCTGTAATGTCTGAAAATACCCTTAGAGATGGTCAAAACGTGCCTCACCACCCTCCAGACAAAATTTTAAAAATTAACTATTTTTGTTTCAGAGTTTTCTAAATGTATTTCTCCCTAAAAAAAAACAAAAAACACAGGGATATTGGTAACTAAAATATTTTGGTTGCAAGCCATCATAACCTTCCCTGGTGTTGGCCCACACCCTGCTCTGCCCAGTCGTTTGTTTCTTGTGGTTATCAAATGATGGTGAATTCAGAAGTCCTCCGAACCACCACAAACCACAGTGTAGCTGGCTTTTAATTTACACACAGCAGACATGTTGTTAATTCAGTCTATTTGTTAGGTCACTGTTACCAACTTACAGCTAGCCATTCCCTCAGAACCTCCCCTGGTTCTTCAGAATAAAAAAAAATAAAAAAAAAAATTGCTGCTCCACAATATTTTTTCCTGCCCCCCTCACTTTCTCCTTTGGAATAAAATGCCATGAGCCTCGTCAACCCATGTGTCAGGTGCTGGCATAGGTGGATGGAGGGAAAGGGGATCCGTAGGGAGCCGGTATGCAAGGTACCCTTAACCCCGCCCACTCCAGACAGGGGCTCCCATAGCACCTTCCACCACAGACGGGGCAAAGGGCCAGGATGCAGGGCGCCTGGCCTTAGCGGAGACGGCCCCACCCTCGCACGCAGAGAGCGCAGAGCCCAGCGTTGCCCCTGCCGAGCCGCCGGCACGCATGCGCTCAGGTGTGTGAGCGAAGGTGTGTTCTGGGACAGTATGTGGGTGCGGGTGATTAGATCTGGGTGTGGCTGGGTTTTCCTTAAATATTCCGTCCCTGGGACCCTTCCCCTGTTGCGTGTCCTGATCCGTTCTTCCCTTCCCCACTTGTTCCCTGGGACCCTTACCCCTCTGGACCCTCCTAGTGAACCAACACTCCCCTACCTTAGTCCCTGTGGCGCACGGTGTGGGATTGTGGGAGAACTCCTTACGTCACCACCTCCCAGTGATGATCTTTGACTGGGGGGAAGGGGTTTCCTTCATTTGCCTCTACCAGATCCTTAGGGACAATTTATGCAAAGGTGGTTTGTGTGGAAAAGGAGTGGGTGATTCCTTCCCTCTTCCCTTGTCCTACTCCCCAGCACCATGGGATTAGTCAACCAACGGACCTAGTACTCTGAGTCTAGTCAACCAACAGGCCTAGTACTCTGCTCCATGTGCACACAAAAAATCAGGTTGCAAAAATATTTGCTACCATTTTTCAATAACGGAACCTTTTCTATTCTCAGTTGCCACACAATGCTAGCCCCTCCTCCTCCCACCAAATGTGAAGTAGAAAAGCAACTAAAATCTCCAACCATTCCCCCTCAAATATTTATTCACAAATTGCATCGCTTTTAATGTCAAATAATGCCAATCCTTGTTGATTTTATTACATGATTCAAAACGGTCAACCAGCTGTAAGAGATAAATTTGATCTTTTTTATTTGGAAGAGCATTTGGCAGGCAGGGATACAAAGGGCTTGAGTAGGTTTTGGGGTAGGGTTGTGGGGGAGGGCGGGAGTTTGAGCGGAGGGATGTGTGCTTTTATTGTTTTGATTTTTTTTTTTTTTATGGGTTGTGAGACACCCTGAGCCTTGCAGGAAGGGCAGCATATACATTCAAATAAATAAATTTAAAAATTAGCTGATAATTGATACATTGCTGCCTCTGTGGCTGTTTTTAGATGAGACATGCCCACCCACTCATTCCCCATCACCCCAAGCACCCGTCTGCAGACGGTATGGGTAGGTGGGTGCTCCCATGTTCCATGCACCACTCACTCATTCCCACACACAGTTCATCGGCGGAAAACTGGGGATGCTCCATGTGAGGCCATGAGCGGGTGGTGCGTGGGTAGGGGCACACACCTCATGCACAACCGGACCAGCCCGTCTGATGTCCTCCTCACTCACCAGAAGTGTGTGTGCGCTCCTCCAAGAGCACATGGACACCCCTCCCTCCCAACTGTGCTCAAATTAAAATGGCCAGTGTTATGGAGCTACCTTCCCCCGGACGTCTGTTCAAGCCCAGGCATGAACATTTTCTGGAGGCAGTGTAAATCTTTTCTCTGTAGTAAAGCAGTTAGCAGGCAGGGGGATGGGTTAAGTGGGAGAGGTTAGGGGGTGAGGGTGGGTTGTGTTTCTTTAATGAGGTTTTAAAATAGAGTTTAAAACAATGTGTGCTAAGTTTATGTGGCACTAGCATTCGTCATGGCCAGACAAAAGAATCTTTTGTTTTGTAAGCCACCCTGAGTCGTACAGGAGGGTCAAGGTTGAAATTTGAATAAATAAAAAATAAATACAGTAGCCCTTTGGCCTTATCAGGAAAGAAGCTATTTTCATAATTAAATACAGGAAGCAGCATTCTATTGAGTCCTCTACAATTCACCACTGGTTGACACATCCCCCTTTGAAATAATGACGAAAAATGAGCTTTGGTCTTGCAGCCGGGAGAAGGGAAGAGGATAACATCTTGCCATAAATAGAATCCATTGATGTGTATTCATGCTGACTGGAGCATGCACAAATGCCTGCCTAAGCTGAGCCATGCATATTCCCCGGAGCCTGCATAACAATCTTCCTTAAATAAGTAAAAAACCTGGTTTTAGTACAACTCTCTCATTTGTTGTCATCTGGGAGGCTTAGCTCTGTCTTAACCGAATACAAAAATTGGAACGTCACTCCCCTCTTCCTGTGCTCTTAAAAATAAACATTGTGTTAGAGTTTGCATTCTTGCCAACTATCTAGGCCTTAGTCCAGAAGTCTTTCCCATAGGACAATCCTCCACCATTAAGGTCAGTGGGTGTTCTGCCATTGACTTCAGTGCAGGGGCATAGCCCTGGAAACATGTGCCTGGGGGAGGGTACCACATACATGTCGAATGCCTATGCACACTGGAGTGGAGAGCCCCAGCAAGAGGCCCATTCCATCATCTGCACCAAGGCCCGTTCCCACCTAGCTGCACCCTGCTTCAGTTACAGAGGACCATGCCCTTTGTGTCCAGCGCAGAATGTGGCAGAGACAGGAAAGAGATGGTGACTGCAGCTGAAATGAAGAGGAGGAAGAATCTTAATATTAGGACTGACAGGAGATTTTGCCCTTCTTGAAAATCTCAGTGAGAATAAGTTTCTTGGCAAGGTTTTCTCATCTCAAGATTCTCATGAGAATCTTGCTAGAAACTTACGATTTTTTCCGAGAAACGAATCATTTGAGAGAATCTTTATTTCTCAAGATTCTCGTGAGATTCTTGGGAACCTCAAAGTAGCAACAAAAAAAACTGGTCTGCGCATGCGCAGAAATGGCCACCAGAGTCATTCTGCTCACATGTGGCCATTTTGCGCATGAACAGATGAATTTGGGGGCATTTTTGAGATTAAGAACATAAGTAGTGTCATACTGAGTCAGACCAATGGTCCATCAAGCCGAGCATCCTGTCCTCCAACAGTGATCAATCTCGATCACATGGGAGAAGAACCAACTGTCACAATGGGCAATCCATTCCCCGTTGTTCACTCCCAGCTCCTGACAGTAAGACGTTTATCACGTAAGCTACCTGGTTAATAGCCATTAATGGACCTACTCTCCAAGAACTTATCCAGGCCTTTTTAAAGCTATAGCTATAGCTATACTATTGGCCTTGACAACGTCTTCTGGAAACAAATTCCATAAGTTAATTATGCATTGAGTGAAAAAGTACTTCCTTTTATTTGTTTTAAATCTGCCAGTAGCTAGTTTCATGGAGTGACCCTAGTTCTAGTACTAGTTGAGAGGGTAAATAACCATTCCCTATCTACTCATTCCACACCACTCAAGATTTTATAAACCTCTATCATGTTCCCTCTCAGATTTCTCTTTTCTAAGCTGAAGTGACCCAGCGTGTCAAGCCTCTCTTTGTATGGAAGCCGTTTCATACCCTTTATCATTCTCGTTGCCCTTCTCTGCACCTTTTCTAGTTCAGCTATGTCTTTTTTGAGATGGGGCAACCAGAACTGCACACAATATTCCAGGTGTGGTTGCACTATAGATTTGTATAGAGTCATTATGACATCATCAGTGTTATTCTCTATCCCCTTGCGAATAACTCCTAACATTCTGTTTGCTTTTTTGACTGCTGCTGCACATGGCTAAGGATTTCAGTGTATTATCCACAATCACTCTCAGATCCTTTTCCTGAGTGGCAACTCCTAGCTTAGTACCCAACATTGTATACTCATAGTTTAGATTATTTTCCCCTATGTGCATCACTTTGCACTTGTCCACATTAAATCTCATCTGCCATTTAGATGCCCAGGCACCCAGTCCCATAAACTCCTGTTGCAGTTCCTCACAGTCTGCACGTGTTGTAACTACCTTGAATAACTTGGTGACATCTGCAAATTTGATCACTGCACTCTTAACACACTTTTCCAGATCATTAATTAATACATTAAACAGCACTGGTCGCAATACAGATCCCTGGGACACACCACTTTATACATCTCTCCATTGTGAAAACTGACCATTCAGTCCTACTCTTTGCTTCCTATTATTATTATTATTAATAACAAACATTTATATAGTGCCAGCAGTGTACCTGGCACTTTACAAAGTAATAAAATAGACATGGTCCCTGCCCCTAGGGCTTACAATCTGAGAGACAGGAGCTGGGGGAGAGACTTAGGAAGGGGAACAGAGGGAGAGACAAGGGGTCTAACATTCATGAAGATGCGAGGTCTCAAGTGCACGTACTTGGCTTGGTTACGATGAGAATGACAGCAGGCAGGTCCATGTTGCAAGGATAAGGGTAAACCGATCGTAGGTATAGGAATAGTGGCTCAGCAGGATAAAGAGTCAGACAGAGCAGAGCGAAAGAGGTGAGTTTTAAGGAGAGATTTGAAGGTATGAAGGGAGGGGGCAAGGCGGATGTGGACAGGGAGGGAGTTCCAGGCATGGGGGGCAGCAAGTGAGAAGGGACGAAGGCGCTTAGGGGAGCAGGGAAGGCGTGGAAGGGTGAGAGAAGGGACAGAGGAGGAGCGAAGTGCACGGGCTGGAGTATGGAGGGCGATAAGTGCAGAGAGGTAGGGGGGAGCAAGGTTGTGAAGAGCTTTATAGGTGAAGACTAGGAGCTTGTGCAGGATTCGTTCAGGAAGGGGAAGCCAGTGAAGCGAAGAGAGGAGGGGCTGCACATGGTATCCTTTACCGGTTAAAGTTTAACCAGTTACCGATCCATAGTAGGGATGGGCAAACGCGGTTCGGAAGTTCGACCCGAACTTGGCCTGTTCAGACAACCGAACCCGAACAGACCAAACCGAACTCAATTCCGAACGTCAAAATGACCGAACAGTTCGGTCAGTTCAGATCACGTTCGGTTGAGTTCGCATGGCAAAAATGTGTCACTGGAAGGCAAAACATGACAGGGAGGAGCAGACTTCTAGGCACCAGGGGTGGAGAGGGTTGAAGTAGCAGCCAACCTGCCCCCAATCACCATCCCTTTTCGCCTCAGACCACTGGCTTCGCAGTCTGCGATTGGCCACGGGCTAGGCTGCACGGAGCCAATGGGGGCGCAGCAAGAAACAAAACTGATTGCCTCCCGCCTTCCCAACACCTTCTGAGCTAGTCACTGTTCCTGAACAGCAGGAGTTTCTGAAGGCTGAGGCTCCCACTCTCTGAGCAGTTTTTGTTCCTTCCTATTCCTAATCCATTGCCATCCTCCTCCTATTTCACCCATCCAACCCATCTACCTCCATATTATCATTTATTTAGCTTAGATTAGATAGATTTAGATGTTATTTTTGTTTTTACCCCTCCCTGTGTTCCATCTTCCTTCCTCCCTCCCCCCTCCATTGAATCCTTTCCCTCTCCCTCTTATTCCATCCCAATTCCCTTCCCCTGTTTTAAGTTTGGGATTTATTTAGAGTAGGATTATTATTAGATTGATTTTCATTTTAGTTTTGCACCCCTCCCTGTTTTCTTTGTGTTTCCCCCTGTGTAATATTGTATATATAGATAGATAGTTATTAGATAGTTACTAGATAGATATACATAGTAGTTAGCTTAGTTATAGAGATAGATAGAGATACAGTGTGATTGTAGGACAAGGCCTTTGTAGTTAATTATTAGGATATTCCATTTAGTTCCATAGGTTTAGAATAGTTAATAGCAGTTAGATTTACTGTAGAGATAGGTAGATATAAAAAAAAGAAACAGCCACTCCAGCCCCAGGACCCACCATCAGGGTTCTGGGGCCTATGTTACTGGCAGGGAGGGCTGTGGCCAATATGTATCTAGAAGCTGCCACTCTAGCCCCAGGACCACCGTCATGGGTCTGGGGCCATCATTCCTCACACAGAGGTGATGTCATTCCACCGTACCAAGAAACAGCCACTCCATCCCCAGGACCGACCGTCAGGGTTCTGGGGCCAAGTTGCAGGCAGGGAGGGCTGTCCCAATATCCAGAAGCTGCCACTCTAGCCCCAGGACCCACCGTCATGGGTCTCGGGACATAATTCCTTGCACAGAGAGCCTTTTTCTGAACGCCCAACTGAACACGACCGAACCGAACGGCCAAACCCGAATGCAGTGACTGACCCGAATGGCCAAACCAAACGGGCGAACCGAACTGGACCGAACCGAATGGCCAAACTCGAACCGCAATCTGTTTGCCCATCCCTAATCCATAGTAAGACACGACCACCTATGCCATGACTTTTTAATTTTCTCAAGAGTCTTTTATGTGCAACCTTATCAAATGGTTTCTGGAAATCCTGGTACACTATATCTACCTCTCTCTTGAGATTCTCAAGGTTCTTGTGAAAATCTTGAGCTTCTCATGAGAATCTTAAGTTTCTTGTAAGAATATCATGAGATCTTGTGGGGGCTGTGAGAGTCTCACAAAATTCTCACGAGAATTAATTTCATTCTCGTTTCAGCCCCACAGTGATTGTGCCCATTTTGGATCCATCTGAATGAATCCGATGCAAATGCAACTGGGAGATACGGCCCTGGCAAGGGAAAAAAAAATCTTGCTGTCTTCCACTGAGTGCATCGTATCAATACTTTTCTCCTCATAACTGGTGGTGTAGTCTTACATGTTCAATTGGCTCACCCCAGCCTTGGACATCTCATTTTCCAGCTCAACCCAACTTTCCACCTGCCCTGGCCCCAGTCTCTTCCCATTCATCCTCCTCTCCTTGCTTCAAGTGGGGAATTTCTTCTTATCACCAAACAAGGGATCAGCATGGAAGTCCTAGCTTGCAGGGTTGTGCACAGGGGCGGCTGGTGGGTTTTGAGGTTGGAGGGGCAGTAAGGTGGGCTACAGTGGGCAGAGCCAGGGCAACGGTAGGCGGCATAACCCAGCAGCAAGGAGTTCCAAGGGTTATTACATTACTTAATCAAGCAATTCCAGTTAGGTTAGGCAGGTTATAATCACCTCCTCTGCCAGGTTTAAAAGCAGGCAGACAACCTTAAACCTCACTTACAAGCAGTTTTAGCAAAG
>QEPC01006491.1:934013-962564 GCA_003113815.1 Sphenodon punctatus | reverse complement strand
CTCTTATTCCATCCCTGATTCCCTTCCCCTGTTTTAAGTTTTGGATTTATTTAGAGTAGGAATATTATTAGATTGATTTTCATTTCAGTTTTGTACCCCTCCCTGTGTTCTTTGTGTTTCCCCCTGTGTAATATTGTATAGATAGATAGATAGTTATTAGATATACAGTTACTAGATCGATATACATAGTAGTAAGCTTAGTTATAGAGACAGACAGAAATACAGTGTGTTTGAAGGACAAGGCCTTTGTAGTTCATTATTAGTATATTCCATTTAGTTCAATAGGTTTTAGAATACTTAATAGCAGGTAGATTTAGTGTAGAGACAGATATATATATAAAAAGAAACAGCCACTCCAGCCCCAGGACCTGTCGTCAGGGTTCTGGGGCCTACGTTACTGGCAGGGAGGGCTGTGGCCAATATGTATTTAGAAGCTGCCACTCTAGCCCCAGGACCCACCATCATGGGTCTGGGGCCATTATTCCTCACACAGAGGCGATGTCATTCCACCGCACCAAGAAACAGCCACTCCAGCCCCAAGGCATGCTGTCGGGGTTCTGGGGCCAAGTTACAGGCAGGGAGGGCTGTGGCCAATATGTATCTAGAAAGCTGCCACTCTAGCCCCAGGACCCACCATCATGGGTCTCGGGCCATCATTACTCACATAGAGGAGATGTCATTCCAACGCACCAAGAAACAGCCACTCCAGCCCCAGGACCCACCGTCGAGGTTCTGGGGTAAGTTACAGGCAGGCAGGGCTGTGGCCAATATGTGTGTAGAAGCTGCCACTCTAGCCCCAGGACCCACCGTCATGGGTCTCGGGCCATCATTCCTCACACAGAGGCGATGTCATTCCAATGCACCAAGGAACAGCCACTCCGTCCCCAGGACCCACCATCAGGGTTCTGGGGCCATGTTACAGGCAGGGAGGGCTGTGGCCAATACCTGGAAGCTGCCACTCTAGTCCCAGGACCCACCGTCATGGGTCTGGGGCCATCATTTCTTGCACAGAGAGTCTTTTTCCGAACGCCCGAACCAAACCGAACATGACCGAACTTAACGGCCCAACCCAAATGCGGAAAATGGTCTGACCAGCCGAACCGAAGGGGCGAACCAAACCGGACCGAACAGCCAAACCCGAACCGCAACCTGTTCGCCCATCCCTACTCCTGTGCACCACACTTTTGTGCAACAATACCAAAATAAAGTGAATGAAAGTACTAGGGATTCAACTTTGAGTAAGTTCTCTGTATCGGTTGTATATCAGTATCACATCTCCATTTATCGTATCTATCATCATATCTATCGATATCTGATCTTTAACATTGCGGTATTTGCCATTGACTTCAATGGGGGAAACTGCAATGTTAAAAATATGATAATATAAAAGAACCAATATTGCCGATACCGAGAATTATAGGTATTATCAGATTAGAACTGAGAGGGCCGTTATCAGTCACTCTCAGTTATAGGCATTACCGATAGTCCCACCCCTAGAAAGTACTGAAAATTAGCTACCAAAATATCAACAGAACTGAAGTAGCTAAAATACCAGAACAAAATAAATAAAATAATATAATAGAATCTTAGAGTTGGAAGGAACATCAGAGAGCATCTAGTCCATCCCCCTGCTCAATGCAGGAAATCCAGAGTTACAGCAGTCGGTGACCCTGACAGATGCATCACCTAGAGCTGAAATGCATAGCTGATTTTTTACCTAGAGGATTTTCTAGTACTTTCTAATACAAGTCAGGTCCTTGATGGATTACCTAATTAGTGATCAGGTGCCCAGCGGATACTCCAGAAATTGGTAATATCCGGTACTCCCCCCACCACCAATTACCTATCAATCTATTGGGATGGAAAACAAAAAAAATATTAGAACCAGAAGTCGGAATTTCAGGACTCGAAGTTGACATTCCAAGACTTGAAATTGACTTTCCAGGAAAGAAATCCAGAAAATCAGTATTGGAAGTAAAAAAAACAGTAGTGGAAGCCTATGTTCTGGTACCAGAAATGAACTTTCTAGAACATTGGGTACTCAAATTGAGTTAAAATCAGGTACTTTATGTGGTCAACTTAATTTTGCTACTGAAAATTTGATAAGTATACCCATTTTCCCTGAAACTTGTTTCCACTCTAGAAATAAGCAAAGTGACTCATCTGAAATAACCAAATTTAAAATTTGGCTAAGGAAAGTGAGATAAAAGCAACTAGCACTTTGGCCTCCATTTCACTCAAAACCAACCAACATATTTAATTCATTGGAAACTGAGTTCACCTGTAGAATTTATTTGAGCCCTGTTGACTAGCAACAAAATGAAACAATGAAGTAAAGAATTTGTCAAGTTTTATTGGAGTGATGCACATGAATGCCAAGTTTGATTGGTGAATAAAGTGTTACAAATTTGTTTCAGTTCTAATTAGAGCAGTGGAGAAAGGGGTCCCTTAATCTTGTGTCTGCGATGCTACAGCTTATTCGCTTTAGGATATTGTTATAGTTCCATACTAGAAGTCTTGCCATTCAAAGAGCTCAGATCACTTTACCACCATAAATGGAAATTAATCTTGCAGTGCCCGTAGACAACCCAGCAAACCCCATAGTTTTGAGACGCCCATGAGATTCTCCCATTGGCACAATTTCAAGGCCAATGGAATGGTGGAACACCATCCTAGAACCATCAATTCCACTGTATACTCGCTGCCTGGCCATGCCTTTCAATGGCACTCTTCTTTAGCAAAGAACTAAATATAAGAGTGACGGTCATCCAGGATTTAAACTTGGGATTCCACACTTGCTTGCACACCTAGATGGAATGGAGATAATTAGAGTTGTAATGAGAACCCATGAAAATGGGTATATCAATTGAATTGTGGTACTCAGTCCTGCCTGCTAAGATTGGGTACAGATCGGAACCCAATAAGTGTCCGACAGACAACTGGATATACCAGTTGACCACTTTTGTCCTGATTTTTTTAACTTTTGGTACCAAATTATCAACTCCTGATACCATTTTTTAAACTTTCTGTCCCAGTTCCTGAAATGATTTACCACAGACCGTTAAAATGATAAATCGGTGCTTGGTAATGGAAATGCTCTGCATTCTCAGGTAATTGGGTACCCAACTCAGTACATTAAAAAAAAAAGTGGGTATTACCCAGGGGTAATAAATGTACTCCCTATTTCAGCTCTAAGAAAAATACTCATCAATATTTGTGGAACGAAGCCTGAATGTTAGTGATGCTCCAATTACTGGTGCGGTCAAGTGGAGACAAGACTTGGAGATGGGAGTTGAGTTTAAGTCTTGATTTGGCTCTCTCGGCAGTGAATGATGGGTGAAACACGCTTTAACGTTGTGTATCAAGCTTCTCCTGTGGGTGGAAGACATTAAGGGAACATTAGCAATTTGTGGGCTACAATTATTTTGCATCCATTCTGCTTTAAAGAACAAAGTAGCTAAATTTAGACTCCAGCTGCAGAATGGTCTATCAAATGCACAGCAGCAGTGTCATCAGCAGCATAACAGGTCTGTTTAATTGCATTTGGAAGGCAGATATCGGTACACAGGAGGTAGAAGCTCTTGCTGTCAGCCCCAAAGGTAGTTCATTCATAGATCTGTTGTGCAACAGAACAGGTGAGCTAATGAAGGGCTTATGTTGTCTGAAATTGAACAGCCTCCAGCGAGTTTGGCTACCCCTTCCTCTCACCTCTTTCATTAGGCAGAGGATAGAGACAGAGCATGCTCCCTCTTGTTTCTGGAAAGATATCGGTGCACTGATTGCATAGAGCAATCGCTGAAAGGGGAGTTTGTCCAGCAAAAATTTATGTTCAGCGAGTGTTGCTTTCCTGTCTGTAAGCAGAGTAAATGAAAACTCAATGAGAGATGTGCTGCACTGAGGCGGCAGTCTGCAAGTCATTGCCATATCAGTAGCTAATGTGGAAACATGGTGTGTGTTTTTTGTTGGTGCTGAAAAACCCAGATTTCTGCTGACGGCACTGAAACTGAGAGTAGGGAGAAAATTGTGTTATTAAAGTAGATGCAGATGAATCCATCTGGAAAAATAAAACCCCTTCCTCCTCTTCTTCCTAGCCACTAACATTCCTTGCTGAATGTTATCAGATTCTGCTGTTACACTCCAATGCCAAAACTGTACAAATGTATTTATTTATTACATTTATAAATGTATACCTTGCATCCTCCTACTAAACCACAGCCCGGGGGCGGCTAACAATATGCAATAAAAATATAAAATACAAGAATAAAAATTTAATAAAATATAATGTAAATACAAAACAGCAATCTAAAATCACTTCACATTGCAGAGAAGCTGAATGAGTTCTTTGCATTGGTCTTCACTGTGGAGGACTTTGGGGAGGTACCCACACCGGATCCTTGCTTTGTGGATGAGGAATTGGAAGAGCTGTTACAAATCAAGGTGACATCGGAGGATGTTCAAGGGCAAATTGACAAACTGAATACTAACAAGTCACAAGGACCAGATGGCATTCACCCCAGAGTTCTGAAGGAACCCAAATATGAAATCGCAGACCTACTGTTACTAATTTGTAACCTGTCACTAAAATCTGCCACTGTACCCGAGGACTGGAGGGTGGCAAATGTAACCCCAATATTTAAAAAGGGATCCAGAGGCGAACCTGGAAACTACAGACCAGTAAGCTTGATGTCTGTGCAGGGCAAAATGGTTGGAACCATCATTAAGAACAGAATTACAGGGCATGTTGACAAACATGGCTTAATGGAGAAGAGTCAACACAGCTTTAGTAAAGGTAAGTCATGCCTCACTAACCTGTTGGAATTCTTTGAGGGTATAAATTAGCATGTGGACAAGGGAGACCCAGTAGATATAGTGTTCCTGGATTTCCAGAAAGTATTTTATAAGGTCCCTCATGAAAGACTCTTGAGAAAATTAAAATGTCATGGGACTGGAGGTAGTCTCTTACTATGGATCAGAAACTGGTTAAAACTGGTTTAGGGATGGACTAAATGCTCAGTTTTCACAATGGAGAGATGTAAAAAGTGATGTGCCTCAGGGATCTGTATTGGGACCGGTGCTGTTTAATGTATTCATTATCTGCGGGACCGCCTCACTCCCCATGTGCCTGTGCGACCCTTGAGATCATCCGTGGGAGCCTTTTTGGAGGTTCCCCGGGCGAGGCGGGTAGCCACCGATGTTAGATCTTTTTTGGTGACCGCCCCTATGCTGTGGAATTCGCTCCCGGAGGAGGCTTGGTTGGCTCCCACTCTCCTGCTGTTTCGGCATTTATGTAAGACCTGGTTGTTCCGTCAGACTTTTGGGGAGGGGTAGGGGTGGGGTGGGGAGGTTCCTCACATATTGTATTTTTTTAAAAAAAAAAATGTATATTGTTTTTATTGAATGTTGTTCACTGCCCCGGGTTGCCCTGAGGGAAGGAGGGGCGGGATATGCATTTTAAATAAATAAATAAATAAATAATTTGGGAAATGGTGTTAAGAGTGAGGTGATCAAATTTGCAGACGACACCAAGTTATTCAAGGTAGTTAAACCATGAGCAGACTGTGATGAACTGCAATGGGATCTCAAGACACTGATGCTTGGGCATCTAAATGGCAAATGACTGAGATTTAATGAGGACAAGTGCAAAGTGATCCATGTAGGGAAAAATAATCCAAACCATGCGTACATAATGCTCCATACTAAGCTAGGAGTTACCACTCAGGACACAGATCTGGGGGTGGTTGTGGACAATACAATGAAATCCACAGTGCAGTGCACTGCAGCAGTCAAAAAAGCAAACAGAATGTTAGGAATTATTTGGAAGGGGATAGAGAATAAAACTGAGGATGTCATAATGCCTCTATACAAATCAATGGTGCGACCACACCTTGAATATTGTGTGCAGTTCTGGTGGCCCCATCTTAAAAAAGACATAACTGAACTAGAAAAGATACAAAGAAGGGCAACAAAAATGATCAAGGGCATGGAAGGGTTCCCGCATGAGTAGAGGCTTGGTAGGTTGGGGCTGTTCAGTTTAAAGAAGAGATGACTGAGAGGAGATATGATAGGGGTCTATAAAATCATGAGTGGTGTGGAACAAATAAACAAGGAACAGCTATTTACCCTCTCAGCTAGTACTAGAACTAGGGGACACTCCATGAAACTTATGGGTGGCAAGTTTAAAATAAATAAAAGAAAATATTTTTTCACTTAGCTTATAATTGGGTTGTGGAATCTACTGCCAGAGCCTGTGGTAAGGGCCAGTACTATAGCTGAGTTTAAAAGAGGTTTGGACAAGTTTCTGGAAGATAGGTCCATTTCATTAGACGCTATTAGTCAGCAGGATCAGGGAACATGACGGGAGCTGGGGGAAAACAACAGGGAATGGATCCCCCATTCTGACCTGTTGGGTGCTTCTCCCAAGCTACTGTGATTGGCCACTGTCAGAGATGGGATGCTGGGCTAGATAGACCATTGGTCTGACCCAGTATGGCACTTCTTATGTTCTTATGATGGGATACCAAAAAATATAAAAAGAAAACCCTCCCTAACCTTCCACCTCCCACCCTCAACTCCCTCACCGAAAGCCTGGCGGAATAGCCAGGTCTTACATTGTTGTCGAAAGGAGGAGAAGTCCAGGGCCATATGGGCCTCTGCCGGAAGGGAGTTCCACAGCCTTGGTGTGGCCACCAAGAACTCCCTCTCCATAGTTGCCCCCCTCCCCCAGATACCATGGGGACTTTGAGAATGTCGCTCCTGGCCAACCGTGGGGGACAAGCCAGAGCCTGGGGAGTGAGGTGGTCCCACAGACAGGTAGGGCCCAGGCCATATAGGTTTTTATAGGTAAACACCAACACCTTGAATCAGACCTGGAAGACTATAGGCAGCCAGTGCAAAGAATGGAACACTGGTGTAATATGCTCACAGCAACCCGTCCCCATAAGGAGATTGGCCACTACATTCTGCACCATCTTCAGCCTCTGAACTGTCACCATAGATAGCCCCACATACAGCAAATTATGATAGTACAGTCTTGAGGTTATGAAAGCATGGATGATATTGGCTGAGACATACAGCCGAATCCGCGGCATCAGATGTGACTGGTGAAACAAGCTCCATGCCACAGCCTCCACCTGGGCATCCAGGCAGAGCTGGGAATCAAGGAACACTCCCAGACTGTGAACCTGAGGGACCAGTGGAGGGCAAACTGTATCAATGATGGGGGATGCCAACCCCACCACCATCTCCACTAGCATCACCTCCCTCTTGTCAGAATTAAGCTTCAGGTGGCTCACCCTCATCCAGTCCCCCACAGCCGCCAGACACCGGGTGAGCACCAAGACTGCTGGGCCTCGGTCAAATGAAAAAGAGAGGAAGAGTTGGGTGTCATCGGCTAATTGATGACACCGAACATCAAATCCTCACATGATGTCATCCAGCGGCTGTATATACACATTGAACAGGAGTGTAGACAGAATAGGACCTTGCAGGAATCCACATGGGAGGTCCTGGGGAGACAAAGAACAGTCCCCCAGCACCACTCACTGAGTTCTCCTGGCCAAGAAGGAACGGAACCATTCAAGAACAGTCCCACTTCAGTCCTGCAAGCGAGTCACCAACATCTCGTGATCAACAGTATGAAAGGCAGCCACCAGATCCAACAGAATCAGCAGGGTCGACAGACCTTGATCTAATTTGTGGCGGAGGTCATCGACCAAGGCCACAAGCACAGTCTCAGCACCATAGCCAGGACAAAATGTGGACTGCAAGGGATCCAGAAAACTGATATGATCCAGATGCTCCTGCAGTGACTGAGCTGCAACCCGTTCGTTCAATAATAACCTTCCCTAAAAAGGGAAGGTTAGAGACTGGCCGATAATTGGTGCGGGAGTCCATATCAAGCAATGGTTTCTTGAGCAGGGGCAGCAAAGAACCCCTTCTTGGTTGCCTGCACAGCCATGCCATAGGCTTTTAAACTAGCTCTATGTTGCAATCTGTCCGCTTCAGCATGTGAATGGTGCCACCATTGCTCCAACCGTCACCCTTCCTGTTTCAGTCATTGCAGATCCTCTGTGAACCAGGGAGGCCTGCAGTGCTGATACTTAGGGAGCAGATGCCTAGGAGCCATTCTGTCAATGGCCTCAGTCATCAAGGTGTTCCAAAGAGCAACGAGGTCATTGAGTGAGTGGTTGAGAGGGTAACACCCCAAGAGCATTCCAGAACCTCTGGTTCCATTTTCTCCAGGAGCAAACCAACCGAACTCATTCCACACCTCTCCGGGGGAAGACATTATCTGGGAGACCGGCCCATAGGAGGTAATGATCTGTCCATGACAAAGGCACTACTGACGCTTCCTCCACAAACGGCTCCCCTGCCTCAAGGCTGGTGCAAAAAATCAGATGCAGGGTATCCCCACCATTGTTTGTTGGGCTGATGACCACTTGAGGCAGGACCATGGTTGCAATGGTGGCCATGAACTCATGCTCCACCACTCCAAGACTGGTGTTGGTGTGAATATTGAAGTCCCCCAAGACTAATGTCTTTGGGGACCGCAAGACCATAATATTAGGGAAATTAATGCAATGGAGCGGGAAAGTTTGTTTAAACTAAAACTAATTTTGTTTAGCCCTGATTAGTGCTGAAATTAATCAGCTGTTCCTGAATTGAGAGATATTTTCATCTTTTTCTGGTAGAATTACTGAGTTGGACACCTGTTTACCATTACCGTTACCATTACCAAGTTACCAATTTTCTATTTTACCAACCAATTTACATTGCCAAATTTTCATGATAACTTTCACATTTGAGGCAAATTTCCCCCCTTCACTGCTTTTGGTATTTCTCATGGTGCAAAGCTTCATCACTTTCATCACTTCTGTCAATTAAGGAAATATCAAATTTACGGCTTGTACAAAAAGAAGAATAAAGGACCAAATCAGGAAAACCATAAAGTTTCTTCATTGGGTGTTTTTAGAGAGATGCAGAGACAGGCGACTCCCTGAAGCTGCTATGGGGGTGCACCCTCTTGTCTGCCCACTTCCGGCCCTGCCTGGGTCCACTTTAGATGCACCCTGCAGGTACCCCCTTAGCTGTGGTCCACTTGTGCAGTGCCCCCCCGCTCCATAGAGTTGGGGGCGATTGCCCGACATTTTATTCTGGCACCCACAAATCTATAGTGTTGCCAGGGTAACAGCTGGCCAGAAGTTGAGCTTCAGCATGGGTCCACTGAGCAAATGAACAGCAGCTCCACTCTGCGCTGGTGTCTCAGGTTTGGCCGGCTTGCTCTGCTGGTGGCACTTTGGGATGTTCTGGTGCACTGCAAGCGAGGGGTCCACTTCAACATCTGATGGGCCACCTTCAGATGGACTAGCCAACCTCAGGTGTTGAAGCTGGCTGGCATGGCTACCCCTGGAGCTACTGGCCATCTGTTTACATCCGTTGGGTGCAATCCAACACCCCTACGCCAGACGCAGTTTAATTATGCCGGCGCACATGTGCGCATATGCCTTGCATGCACAGCAAGCCACTTGACAAAACGCCATGCCCCTATCTATACGACACCCTCTACCCCAATCCTACACACCCTGGAGCCCGGGGGATGGAGCAGGAGCCATGCCTGCTCCATCCCCAAGGCTGCGGGGTGTGTGGGCTCAGGGGGGTCATATCGACAGGGGAGCACTATTGCTCCAAGTGGCTTGCTGCATGTGTGCACCCGCTGCCTGGTTTGACATTGCGCCAGTGGGAGGCTTAAGCTGTCACTTGGATTGCACCCATTGTCACAAAAGCCGACTTGAATAAAATTTGATCATAAAATTTGGTAAGAGAATAATAAAGTGAAATAAAGCATATCAAATATCAATGAGAATGATGGTTCCATCCACAGAGGATGTGATCCCACCCAAAGTCCTGACCCACAGATTGATGATCTCTTGCTTTAGACAGCGCTTAGTGCATGTTGGAACAGAAAGGTTATTATGCCTGTCTGTAGCCTACCTCGGTTTGCTCGCTGGCTAACATAAGGAATGGATGTGGGGTTAATAGTGGGAGAAAGGCATTTACTCCCTAGCTCAATTTCAGCATGCCATAAAATAACTTGGTGGTCCTTGCAGTAGCTTTCGCAGCTCCAACTTTTGCAGCTGTTCCAAGCTAGCTCTGAATTATCAAGCTGAAATGAACCCCTGGTTTCCAGAGAATAGAGTTTGTTCCAGATTAAAAACTGATGTGTGCTTGGCTAGTTCCCACTCTCTACCATCAGGAAGGATCACTGTGGAATGATCATAGCGTTTGAATTTATGCTGGTATGGTGGCAGCTCCAGGTGCAGAATGAGACCTCACCCCCCGGAGAAACAAACCCAAACACTTGTTAATAAACTGAACAGAGGAAAATTTACCGCAGAACAGATGAAGAGGGGTGGGAACCGAAATTAAAAACCCGCCAGCTTGTTAATCTTGTTAAATGTGATTCCAGTGTGATAGGAGCGATGAAATCTCAGGCAAAGATTTTTAGCATAATAAGATTAGGTTCAGACACTGGCTGTGTGCAAATTATAGCCGTGAAATTCCTGCAGTGTGGGTAAATTTCCTCTGATGAAATGAGAAGATCACTAATGCAATGAATCCCCTTCATCAGTGACAGCAAGTTGGATGGTCTCTGATCTGTGCTGTCGAACCATTTGGCCCTGCTGACACCTCAATATATAGACAGCCAAGATAATTGATCCCTAGATCGGGGTGGCCAAACTGTGGCTCATCAGCTGCATGCAGCTCTTGAGCAGTTGAAGTGCCAGCCTTGGCCAGGGCTGGTCATGTGCTCCGTGCTGCCTTAATGACCCGCCCTGGGTCTTTTTCCATTACACTTGAGTCTCGGCAGCTGAATCACAGCTGCTGCTTAAAAACTCAACAGCCAGGGCTGTCGAGCCCTCATTCAGTCAGCCATTCATAAAGCTGAAGAGTTTTTTGAGCATATTAGAGCTGAAACAACTGTATATAAATACCATGGCAATTTGCAGTTCTTGAACTGACTAAAAAATATCGGGTACCAATCAGTATCCGATTGCGACCTGATTCAAGTATCTGCTGTCTGAGAATGTCCCAGAATATCCTAGAATGTCAATTTCTGGTCCTGGAATGTCAGATTCCAGCACTGGTTTTTTTTTTCATTTTTCCATCCTGATGTCCCCAATTTATTGATTGGTAACTGGAAAATCAAAAAATTGGTACCAGAAATTACCAATTTTTCAGGTATTGAGGTAACCAGCCAATGATCACGTAGTCCAGTGAATACCTGAGATGCTACTTGAAAATACTGGTATTGCCAAATGAGGTACCTGTTTCAGCTCTAATAGTGGCTCTTGGTCATATGAAAATTTTGGCACTCAGTATTTCGAATTCAGGACTTTGGTCATGCCTATCTTAGACGTTTGCTTAGTTCTGGATTGAGCTGAAACAAGAACCCACAAATACAGTAACAATGGGTAATAGGGATGGGCGAACAAATTGCGGTTCGGGTTCGGCCGTTCAGTTTGGTTCAGTTCATTTCACCCATTCGGTTCAGTCGTTCAGGTTGTTCGCCACGTTTGGGTTCGGCCGTTTGGTTCGGTCATGTTCAGTTCAGTTTAGGTGTTCGGAAAAAGGGTCTCTGTGCGAGGAATGATGGCTCGAGACCCATGACGGTGGGTCCTGGGACTAGAGTGGCAGCTTCTGGATATTGGGACAGCCATCCCTGCCTGTAACATGGCACCAGAACCCTGATGGCAGGTCCTGGGGCTGAAGTGGCTGTTTCTTGGTGTGTTGGAATGACATCACCTCTGTTGCAGGAATGATGGCCCCAGACCCATGACGAGGCTAGAGTGGCAGCTTCTAGATATCAGCACTCCCTGCCTGTAACTTGGCCCCAGAACCAGGGGAGGCTGGTGGGTTTTGATGTTGGAGGGGCACTGGGGCAGTAAGACAGGCGGGCCTGGGACATAGCCAGGGGGATGGTAGGCGGAGTCAGGGGGATGGTAGGCCAGTGGCATGGCATAATCCAGCAGCAAGGAGTTCCCAGGGTTAACATTGGATGGAAGAAGACATAGTCTACATACACATCAAGCTTAAAATAAATAATTTGTAAACCCAAAACACAGGGAAACACCCAAAACACTGGCATAACCCAGCAGCAACACAGCAGCAAGGAGTTCCCAGGGTTAACATTGGATGGAAGAAGACATAGTCTACATACACATCAAGCTTAAAATAAATAATTTGTAAACCCAAAACACAGGGAAACACCCAAAACACTGGCATAACCCAGCAGCAAGGAGTTCCCAGGGTTAACATCCTATGGAAGAAAACAGTCCACATGCACATCAAGCTTAAAATAAGTTTCCCCCCCCCACATTTACTCACCCCCCCTTCCCCAGTGTCTCATCTCCCCAGGCTGGGGGCCTGGGATGGAAGGGGGGGGGAGGGTGTGCGAGACTGGGGAATGGGGTGGGTGGGTGGGTGTACACCCACCCTCCACCCTGCATTTCCCAGTCTCACACACCCTCCCCCCCTTCCATTCCAGGCCCATAGCCTCTGCTCCCCGAGTCCCCCCCACATTTACTCACCCCCCTTCCCCAGTGTCTCATCTCCCCAGACTGGGGGCCTGGGATGGAAGGGGGGGGGAGGGTGTGCGAGACTGGGGAATGGGGTGGGTGGGTGGGTGTACACCCACCCTCCACCCTGCATTTCCCAGTCTCACACACCCTCCCCCCATTCCATCCCAAGCCCCCAGCCTCTGCTCCCTGAGTCACGTTTACTCACTGTTGCAGGACTCAGGAGTTGGACTGGAGGCAGGCAGGCAACAGGCAGGTAAGGCTTCAGGGTTCAGTGGAGGCGCTCGCTGGCGAGATGGGCTGCGGTGCGCATGCTCAACAGTTCAAGCATGCGTGCTGCAGCCCATATCACCGCCGAACACCTCCACTGAATGCCCAGGTGAGGGTTTGCATTGAGCCCATAGGGCTCAATTCAAAACTGCCGCAAGTGGGAAATTTGATTTCCCTGGAGTCCCAGAAGGGAGTCAGTCAGAGCCCAACCCCAGACACAGGCTAGCACTCACTGACTGAGGGCTCTGTCTCTGTCGGAGGCTGAAATTGACATCGGAGCACCGCGCTGCTCTAACTGCAGCAGTCAGAGCAGCGCGATGCTCCGATGTCAATTTCAGCCAGCTGGAAGAGACAGAGTGCTCAATCAGTGAGCACTCTGTCAGTGCAGCACCGGGTGGGGTGGGGGGGGAGGACGGGGAGAGAGCGGAGGCAGGGTACTGCCCCAGGCGCACTCAGGCGAGGACTGCCACTGCCCAGAACCCTGATGGTGGGTCCTGGAGCTGGAGTGGCTGTTTCTTGGTGCAGTGGAATGACATCGCCTCTGTGCGAGGAATGATGGCCCGACCCATGGTGGTGGATCCTGGGGCTAGAGTGGCAGCTTCTAGATTCATATTGGGAACAGCCCTCCCTGACAGTAATGTAGGCCCCAGAAAATATATATATATACACACACACTAAATCTGACTGCTTTTATCTATTCTAAAAACTATTGAACTAAATGGAATATCCTAATAGTTAACTACAAAGGCCTTGTCTTACAAAAACACTGTATCTCTATCTATCTCTATAACTAAGCTAACTACTATGTATCTCTCTCTCTCTCTCTCTCTCTTATATATATATTTACAATATTACACAGGGGGAAACACAAAGAACACAAGGAGGGCTACAAAACTGAAATGAAAATCAATCTAATAATATTCCTACTCTAAATAAATCCAAACCTTATAACAGGGGAAGGGAATCAGGGATGGAATAAGAGGGAGAGGGAAAGGATTCAATGGAGGGGGGAGGGAGGAAGGAAGATTGAACACAGGGAGGGGTAAAAACAAAAAATAACACCTAAATCTATCTAATATAATCTAAATAAATGATAATATGGAGGTAAATGGGTTGGATGGGTGAAATAGGAGGAGGATGGCAATGGATTAGGAATAGGAAGGAACAAAAACTGCTGGGAGAGAGGGAGCCTTCTGAAACGCCTGCTGTTCAGGAACAGTGACTAGCTCAGAAGGTGTTGGGAAGGGGGGAGGCAATCAATTTTGTTTCTTGCTGCGCCCGCCTCACCGCAAGCCCCATTGTCTCCATGCAGTCTAGCCCGTGACCAATCACAGACTGCAAAGCAAGTGGTCTGAGGCAAAAAGGGATGGTGATTGGGTAAGCTGGCTGCTACTCCAAGTCTCTCCACCCCTGGTGCCTGGAAGTCTGCTCCTCAGCTGACTCCGCCTCCATGTCACGTTTTGTCTTCCAGTGACACATTTTTGCCACCTTAACTCACCCAAACATTATCCAAACTGACTGAATTGTTCGGTCATTTCGATGTTCGGAATCTAGTTCAGTTTGGTCAGTTCGTGTTTGGATTTGGGTTCGGGGTCGGTCATCCGAACAGGCCGAGTTCGGGCCGAACTCCGAAATTCCGAACCGCATTCTCTCATTCCTACCGGGTAATAATCAGAATCTAATTACTGCCCAACATGTTGCCCAATGTACCGATTTAGCGGTCTCCTGTACCAATCTACTGGCCTCCCATTACCATCATTGGTTGATTAAATAGGAAATTCGTAACTCGGTAACAGTCATACCCATTATTTTGTGTAATCAGGTGCCCTGCATTGGGATACCAATAAAGCAACTGACAGGCTATCCAAAATCATGGGCATTAGCCGTGGGTAGCAAATGTTTTTAATACATTTAAAAAAAAAAAAAATCATGCATTTTAAAAATGTTGGTTTTTAAAAATAATTTTTTAAAAAACTTCATGATAACCAGGGTTCCTGGTTTTCCATTTAGAGTGGAAAACCAGAGAAAACATGGAATTTCCATTTTCCCAGAGAAAAACAGAAAATTCCAGGTTTTTCTGGGAAATTTCCGCCCACAAAACTGACTGTCAGCAGCAGAAATTTAAAGGAGGTGGAAGCTCTATGGAGGTTCTGGTATGCATCTACATCAGAGAGAAGATCTAGAATGAGAAAACAGTCGCATATGACTTTTGGCAAGGCAGAGGTGTGTTGGAGTCCATGCCGGAGTTGGTGGGATGGAGAGAGTTGGGGTGGCACGCCTACCCCCCTGCAGAGGGAGAGACTTGTGTTCTGTCCTGGGGTAGGCTGGGGTGGAATATTATTTTATTTTGTTATTTGAGAGGCAGTTGCAACCAGTGCATCAAATTGTCACAAAAAATGAATAATTTGCAACAAGGGGTAATTTCAGACGTTATGAGAACATTGTTCACCAAAGTGGATCCCAGTGGATCCACTGGGTGGTGTGGTTAGACCACAGTGTGGTGGTGACGTCTCCATGAACATCTGTTTGGTCCCGACCAGATGTTCACCAGAGTGAACACCCAGTCAGGTTAAAACTTGACCATGGTTCTGAACCTCTGGCCAGTCGGAGGTCCAGAACTGTGGTTAGATTGGACACAATCTGGGATGGACCAAAAGTAATATGTGTTACTGTGGCCCATCCCCGATCGTGGCCCCGACCACGATACAGGATCAGGTGCAGCGGCTGCATTGGCTGCTCCGCCCGCCTGTCTCCCTGAGGGTGGGTGGCCGTGGGAGCACGGGGGGAGGGGCTGTGCAGCCGCACTTTGCGCCGCGCAGCCCCGCCACCTGGGGATTCCCCAGTATGATGGGGCTAGCACGTGTAAAGGACGGTCGGCTTCATCACGAACTGGGATCTGAGAGAGATCCCGGTCCAGGATTCAGCATAGCAGGCCTGTGGGCCCATCAAGTCTGAAATTACCCAAGCACTTTCTCATTTTAACGGCGACAAACACAGATTTTGGTGTTTTTAATAAGGGAATTTAGGGGCGTTGGGAAGTTCAGAGAATTTCCATTTTTTTGGCAGAGAAAACTATTAACTCTGGTGATGACTATAAATAATGAATGAATTGTGCTCTATAAAGCTTTTATGAGGTTCTGTGATAGTCTGGCAAAGGTTCTAACTTTCGTGTTTTCAAGAACCCGAAATTACCCCCAAACTCAAAGAACTATTAGTAAAACTCCTGGAAATTCGGGACTGGAATTCAGAATTCCAGGACCAGAAATTGAAAAATGAGGATGGAATTTGTATTTTGATCATTCGGGTACACATTCAAATACCATTTCAAGTACTGAAAAGTATCCAACACTTTCAAGTCAAAATTACTATTGCAAATTCTCTGAGTATGCCAATGTTTGCAGTTACTCATTTCTGCTCTGCCCTGAGGGGCAGCCCACATATCTGCACACAAGTGGAAACCTAATAAATGACCCAGGTACATTGTGTTTGAGGGTTTACCAGGATTGCCCCGCATACTGTTCCCAAACCTAAAAACAAGATGCTGTGCTGTGTGGAGCCATGAATGCTGACAAACTAATAAATTACCATGTCAGCACTGACTCATGGAGGCGGGGGGGGGGGGGGGTATTGTCATGCCATATAGTAACATCCTAAGTCTCAAAATGGCACCACACCAGCAGAATTTCAGAACCCAATGTACAAGTTGCTAATGACTGGATTAACTGGCTAAAGCAACACAGCAAATGAACTAAAATTTTGAGTCAAGTAACAAGCCTATGTAGTTACCATACTGTTTATTTATTTTCTCTCCTTAAAAATCAGTTACTCACATTGTTGTTGGTCATTTTTAAATGGGCGGGGGGGGGAGGTCCATTTGTGGTCGGTGGAGTGTCATTGCGTGGACCATGCATGAGGGGAGGGTGCAGGTGGGCGCACACCCACCTCTACGCAAGGAGCAACCTGCCTTTTCCCTGGTTACTCCGTGTGTTGAGGATGGGTGGAGATGGGTGGTACAGGTGTGTGGGTTGTGGGAGCGCGTGCCCATGCACCACCACGTTCAAACAAGACATTCCTACACATGGACACTGGGTGTCCATGCGCGGGAGTGTCTCATTTAAAATGGTCATTATAGCTGTATTTATATAGCACTATCAATGCACCGGACACTGAACAATAATTAATTAGAGATGGATCCCTGCCCCCATCAGGCTTACAATCTAGGAGAGGCAAGGTAGGGGAAACCAATGAGAGGGTAACATAGGAAGAGACAGAGATACCTTCACAAATGTGAAACGCCATCGGTGCACGTTGTTAGCGTGGTTACACCTCTCACCTAGAGATGCAACAGGTAATAAAATTAGTAACTGCGGGTAATGCCCGCATTTTTGGGCACACCATCAGGCACCCAGTGGGCTACATGAGGACCAAGCGGGTGCTCGATGCCTGAAAATGTGAGCATTACCCAGATGAGCTGGGAAGTCCCCCACACAGTGCTCTGCTAGGTGCTGTGGCCAGGAAGCCACTTTAAAAATGTTTACAAGTGCCGACTGAGAGCATTTTGCCCGGCTCTGCAGTGGCCTGTCACTTTCAAAGACATGCTGGAAATCCCGTTCCCTGTGGGGGAGGGGAGAGGGAGCCGCTTTCAAAGGTGAGAGGTGTGGAAGGGGTGAAGCACGGCCTTTGAAAGGGACAGGTCCTGACCGAAGCTGCTGCCGAGCTGGGCTCTACAAAGCATTCAAGCTGCTCATCAGGTTCTGTTCAGGCATCAATCGTGGCTGAATGGGACTGGGTCAATTTGGGCACCCCAAATTTAATCTTTACTTATTTATTTTTATTTATTTCCATAAATTTCTACCCCGCCCCTCCTGCCATGCAGCTCGGGGCGGCTTCCAAAACATTAAAACAATAAAATCAATTAAAATCATCATACATATTATAAAACATTAAAACAGGACTAAGATACAGCATAAAAACTCAAGTAGGTGGGGGAACTAAAACACCCCTCCCTACCAAAGGCCTGGGCGAACAGCCAGGTCTTACAGTTTTGCCGAAATGTTAACAGGCATGGGGCCAGATGAGCTTCCTCCGGGAGGGAGTTCCAAAGCCGCGGCCCCACTACCGAGAATGCCCTCTCCATTGTGGCCCCCCACTTAACACAGGGGACCTCCAGGAAGGCACCCCCGGCGGACCGCAGGAGCCGCTCTGGGGCGCGGAGGGCGAGGCGGTCCCTAAGGTATGAGGTGCCTGGTTGCATCTCTACTCTCACTTTCCTCTCTTGGCTTCTGTTTTTGCTTCATTTTCTGTCACTTTTACCTTTCTGTGGCCGCTTTGAGACGAGCAGCTAGGGAAGCACGTTCTTCAATATGCCACTACGAGAAGCCAAGTAGGCTACATTTACATGCACCAGAAGTGACCATCTGCCCGCCATAGGATTCGGCAGCTCGTGCAACCTCCATGACCTCTTTGAAGACCAGGGGCGGCTGGTGGGTTTGGAGGCTGGAGGGGCATTGGGCAGGTTAAACCTGCGGGCATAGCGGTGGAGCCTAGCCTAGGAGCGGAGCCAGGACAACGGTAGGCAGAGCCAAGTCAACGGTAGGTGGAACCAGGGCATAACCCAGCAGCAAGGAGTTCCAAGGGTTAATGTTGGATGGACATTACATTACTTAATGCTGGGAATGCTGCTGCATGAAACACTGCCACCGCAGAATACAGGACCTCTTACTGGGGTCCTGTACACTCTCTTTCCCACTGGATCCAAATTAAACATAGTAGGTTAAAAAAATAGATCACATTGCCATTGCCTACCTTTATCCTGAATCCTTGATTTTCATGGCATGCTTGGCCACCCGTAGTCTTCTGAAGGTGTAGGCTTTGGGACAAGCCTTCCTTCTGGCTTGGAGAACCAGGAGGACTGAGTTAGCTCCCTGTTCTGCAACAAGCTGAGTCAGAAGAGAATGAAAGGGAAGAGAAGGACAGGACAGAGGTGAAGTAGGAGGGAAATGGTTTGGTTTTGGAGCACGAGAAGAGGAAGGGGGAATAGATGGGTTCAGTGGGGAACAGGGGGAAAGGGTTTCCTTGTTGTCTGCAGCCTTCTCTTCTGCCATGCTCCTACCTACTATCTCCTATATTCACAAGGAGAGTGAGGCGAGGTGTGGAATCATGTCGGATCTCAGACAAACTAGATAGAAAAAAGAAGCAAATTACTTTAGATGTTTACATTTTGAATGACATTTTTAATTTTGCTTCTTTGTGGAACTCTCCCCCAAAGAAGAGGTCTAAGACCTTCCCAATCCCCATGCCTTCACTTAACATTATCTTGAACACTCTTCATTTTCATGCTTTCCTTGGCTGCCTGTCATTTTCTAGGGTAGGCTCCCAGTACATTCACTGTTTAGGTCCCACAGCCGATCTTCTAGAGGACTTCAGACACAGTGTGACTTCGGGCTTCATTGGACCTATAGAAGCCCAGTAACTCCTAAAGTCAAACACTGCATCTGGAGACACAGTTGTGGTGGTGGGAAGTTGGTGTAGAGGCCCCTATGGTTGGGGTTCTGGAGCCCACATGAGTTGTTGGGGGTGCCCTAAGACTTTAGGGTGTCCCTTGGCCGTGGGTCCGCCCCTGCCCCCAAGAAGAGGTTCCACCCTCCCAATGAATGCCCATTGTACCTCTAGACCAGTGAGGTTTAAGGGAAATAAATGAGGTTGCTGCCTCAGTTTACCCCAAACGGGATCAAAGGTTGCCAATAAACAAGCCAAAGTATGTGGGTACAACTAAATTTTATTGGATAGACACTTAACATCTGGACATGGCAGTGTGCATGTTACTAGCTGTGAACCCCAGTAACCCAGCCTAGAATAGCTTACATGCCAGAGGCCACGGTCCGAGATGCAAGTTGGTTCAGAGGAGGGGGGGTGGGGTCAGCAGATAGCTTGGCAGGAGTCCCTGGATCTTTGACAGCGACGGTTAGGGTCAGAGGCCCATGCAGGCTTACTGAAATGCTAGTAGCCACAAGCGCCAGTACAAGAGATAAGGGCCTGGACGTTTTCTTTTATAGTTTTATTTCTTAAGAATGCATGTTGGAGGGTCCCTCTGCCAGGTGCAGATAATAAGTTGACTATTCATTATTCTATCACTTGGAGCATAGCTACCAAGCTATTTTGGAGTTTAAGGAGTTGCTACCTAGTTGTAGGGGAGGTTACCTCCCTTTCTTACAAACCCTCTTTGTTTTCTCAAAGACATTTTTCTGTGTTCTCAGAGATATTGACTGTATGGGGCTTGTTATTGTGGTCTTGGAGATACATTTTCTGCTAGAGTGTGGAGTTTTACAACTTTATTCTCATAGGCCTTGTTGATTTGTGCCAGCCTGAGGCCTATGCCTGAAATTGCTTGAACTGAGTTGTCCAGGCCTCATCCTGCTTGTGTCTCTGATCAGGGCCAAACTGCCTAATCAATACATAACAAGGTCACCCACATCATTTCCACCACAGTGGATCACAATTCCCGTTGGAGGTGGAACATCATGTCTCCTCTCAATTCTATCCAACGTTGGAACGATCTCATGCCATCTCATACCTCCTCTTCCAAATCACCAGATGTCATAATTCTGGTTGTCCGAGGAAAAGCTAAGCCTCTCTTCAAAGACAAACTGCTCCAAATGGCAAATGTAGGAATTGCCAATGACCCAGATAACTTCTGCCGTACTTTGGATCAGGATGCAAACACAATGACAGTGCAGTCCGCAAGAGTAGCACAGAGAAGAGAGATAGACACAGGGGTCTGTCCTCCAACTCCAAGGTACTGCAGATAAATGGTACAGAATTGCAGGTGTTACAGTACTAAAGCAGCTCCCTCCAGACCAGCATGCCTAGTAGCTACACCAACAAACTGCCTGCCCAAGCACACAGCCCCCCCCTTTTTAAACATTTACACTCCCCTGCCCTTCCCTATGTGTCACAGTCTCCCAGTACACCCCACTCCCAGCCCCATTGCCCAGTCCCCAGCCAGACTCCCCGTGTCCGTCCCCCCCCCCCCCCTCTCTCAGTGACATTCACTAGGTTCACTAGGGCTGGGCAAACAGAACTGAGTTTGGAAATTCGGTTCGGTTCGGAAGTTCGGTTCAATCGACTGAACTATTAGAGTTCGGTCTGAACTTCCGAACAAAGTTCGGAAATTCAAACCCCATTGAACTAAATGGAATATTATCTTTTAGGGATGGGCGAACAGAGCCGAGTTCGGAAATTTGGTTCAGTTCGAAAATCAAGTTCGGTTCAGAAGTTCGGTTTGGTCGACCGAACTGGTCAAGTTTGGTCTGAACTCTGAACTTCTGAACCGCGTTCGCCCATCCCTAGCATTCACCCACACCCCCACCTTAGGGTTGCCATAGATGCAAATTTTTAGAAGGCACTTATGAGATATACAGGTTGCAGGACTACATTGGTTCCAATACATCCCTGAAAACTGCATATATCATAAGTGCCCTCTAAAAATTTGTATCTATGGCAAGTTGGCAATCCTACCCATATTCCATTGCCTGACCTGACTCCCTGAGTCCCCCAACTCCCCCAGTGCACACCACTCCACACCACCCCTCCCCATGTCACCCAGTGCAACCCCCTTCCCCACCTCACCCCAAGGCAGCTGGCAGCACAATCATAAAACACACACAATCAACATAGTTACAATTCATAATTAAAACATACTATACATCAAAATTTTAAAATTAATTAAAAATATGTTAAAAAATACAAAAAATATACTAAAAGGGAAGAACCATATTATGGGATGATATCACATATGGTTATTACAGACAGATTGGCAATCTGTATGTAATAACCAAAACATATGTGATATCATCGCATAATAATCACTATTACAACATCCCTCCTCCCCAAGTCCCCCAGCCCCCGGCTCCCCCCCCCAAAGCAAAGGCCAAGCCCAAGCTGGGTCCCCATCAGCAGGGCAGGCTGAACTTGGCAGCATCTCCTTCCCACTTGAGGACAAGATGCTGGGCTTGAACGATGATGGGCCCACTTGACCCCTATCTAATCTAATACTATCTGAGATTCTCTAATCTTATCTAACAGTGAATTGATCCTGGATTGAAAAAGATTCAGCCGGATGGCCAACTGCAACTCACTCTCTCTCAGGAACCAACTACTGAGTCAGAAAGAGAGATAAAATGGCACCTGATGGAATCACCAAGATCTTCCTCTTGGTCTCTGCAGCAGGCAACCCCCACCCTCTCACACCATGTGAGAGAAAAAGCCCGTGCTCAGATACACTGATTCAATTAAAAAGTTAACAGTCAAGCACGCTCCACTCCCCCTCCCCTGCTGTTCCACTAGCCAATAGCACATCTCTCTCACACACACGCACACGCATATCCATGTTGCTCCCCTGAGTCCCCTCCCTCCTGCCCACAGGGCGCCAAGGGCTATAGCCCATATTACATACTGTGCAGCGATTTTCAAGTCCATAGACCTCCATGCAAGTCTGCCCCCCAGCCATCCTGGCAACGTGTTGCTAGTTTAAAAGAACACGTGCTGGATGGCACTTCCTAGCTGCCAAATGCACGTTCTCTGTAGTTTTGCGCCTTGCAGGGAACCGTCTAGTCTCCTCCTCCTCCTGCTCCTCCTCCTCTATGAAAATAACTGAAGAGAGTCCCCTCCTCCCCCATGGCCCATCTCCCCCTTGTGACCTCCTGGGCTCAAAGCATCGGTGTTGTGATGTTTGCGCATGCCCAGAGCACAGCAACACAGTTGCGCATGTGCAAACATCTATCACAAAGTTCGGAGCGCCGGAGCGGCTTGACACAGCTGCGCCGGGGGTCTAAACTCCACGATGAACTTAGGAACTTGTTTTAAGGTTAAAAAGTAAAAAGTAAATGTTTGGGGGCACAGGAGGCCAGTAGGACAGTGCCCCTGGTGCCCTGGGGCTAGCACTGCCACTGTTGAAGATGCATTCTGGAAATCCCGATATTGAGGTTTCCAGAACACGTCTTTAAAGAGGCTGTGGGAGGCCGTGTACACCACTGATTCCTATGGAGGGCAGACTGCCCATTCCGGTGCATGTAAACACACACAGCGCGGCTTTCCCTAGTGGTGCATTGCAGAATGTGCTTCCCTGGCCGCTCTTCTAAAAGTGGCCTAAGACTTTTGCTTTTGTTTCTTCTCCTCCATCCACACCCTCCTCATCATTAACACAAGACACTTTTTAAAAACTCTGCTTTCATTTTTTACTGCTAGATCAAGTTTTCCTTTGGTTGGCCTGCTGCCAATGAATTCTATTTTAGTCACTGTTTAGACAAACAGTGATTCACAATTAAGATGTTCCGGCTAATTGCAATGTGACTAATAGGCTGTTGTGCCTTTTGGGGGGAAGGTGGAAGTATTTCATAATGGGGATTTGTGGCTGTTCTGCAGTGATAACCATCAGCATGCAATAAAATTTTTTAAAAGTCTTCTAGCTGTTACCTTATCACTCTGGAAACAGACAAGGAGGGCTTAATGGAGCTTGTAAGTAAACTTGAAGTTTCAATGTTTGCCAATTGCCATAGCATATTTTCTAGCTGCAAATGACAAATGGGAACAAGTTCCTCTCTGACTTGAATTCCTGCTGTGTCAGACTGCCATACAAAAGCTCAGGCTCGGCCCTGATAGGATACAGAGAGTTTCATCTATGCTCGTGTGTGCAGATAGGCAGCCAAGAGGAGGACTGCCTTCTAGTTAAGGCACTGGACTGGCAGGGCCAGTCCTAGGGGATTTGTTACCTGAGGAAGCCTTCTCTTTCCTCAGATGCTCCTGATTCCTACTAATCAACTGTTCAACATAGACCAGACTATGTATTTGCTGTGTGTGTGTGTGTGTGTGTGTGTGTTTGCATGCAAACTCACATACAGGAGTGACCATGCTGATCGCTGTTTGAGAGTAACTGTCCTGAGGCTTGCAGTGTGTCTGTTTTTGAGCTGAAATGAGTAGTGCATTTTCTCCCTGCGGGCAATAGCTGAATGTTCAAGTACTGTATTGGGTTCCTGAACAAGCATCTGAATGCCGATCAGATACCTGATTATCTGAGAAGATCAAGTATTCTCGAGTTACCTAACTAACCATTATCTGATTAGACATCGGGATTCAAACTAGGAGACATTGAAACATAGAGCTGAAACGAAAAGCTATTTTCCTTTTTGTGAAAAAAAATTGCGGAAACGAAATGGCCAATTTTTGTGGAAATTGTAAAATTTTGGAAACTAAATTCCATCCTTAAAGCTGAAACAAAAAGCTATTTTCCTTTTTGCAAAAAAAAAATAATCAGAAATGAAATGGCCAATTTTGGCTGAATTTGAAAAATTTAGGAATTGACATTTCAGCCCTAAATCAGAACCCTGGAAATACAAGTCAGAAATCTAGTGCTGGGTTGCAAACTGTTTCTGATTCTTGTGAGAATTGAGAAACGTTACCAAGATCTCAACAGTAACGTTAAGAGATCTCACAAGAATCTCAAGAAAATTCAACAACTGCTCTTCGCATGCGCAAATGGCAGCTGCAGTCATTCTGCACATGCACGGGCCGCCGTGAGCACATTACACTGGTGCGCTGGGCTCTGCACCAGCTGCCTATAGTCTTCTGGGCCCAATTCAAGGTGTTGGTTTGACATACAAAGCCCTATATGGTCTTGGACCGACTTACCTGAGGGATCACTCCCCATGCTCTGGAGCGGCCTCTGCGGTCAGCCGGGAGCACCCTTCTCAAGGTCCCTAATGTGGCCAAGGGGGCCACTATGGAGAGGGCATTCTCGGTGGCCACACCTAGACTGTGGAATTCCCTCCCGGTGAAGGACCGGTTGGCCCCAGACCTCCCTTCCTTCCACCGTATGTGCAAAACCTAGCTGTTTCACCTGACTTTTGGCGAGGGAGATGCGGTGTAGGATGGGGGTGGGGGTTAGGGAGGGGGGAAGGGTTTCTTTTTTGTTTCGTCTGCCTTCTCTTTTGATGTGCTGCCTGATTTTATGTGTATTATATGTTTTTAGGATGTAAGTTGCCCGGGGCTGCCTGGAACAGGAGGGGCGAGGTAAAAAATGGTTTTATAAATAAATAAATAAATAAATAAACTTGCCACTACAGACCAGGTTCAGAGTTCAGTCTGGGGCTGTGGTGCTGGGTCAGACACTGCTGTAATGAGAAAGCCCTTTGCTTGGACAGAGACGTCCTCCACTTAGGCCGGCTTCATTGTCCAGGATAGAGATTTTATACTGTTTGATGCTCACAGGTTGTTTGGTATTTTTTTCTTTCTCCTGAGTCTCACGTTAGCTCCAGCCTCCCTACTTCTTGCACTAGAAATGCTGGCTCCCTTTTGTCCGAGGTCAAGCCTACCTGCGGGTTTCTGTTATTTCCTATTAAATAAGTGAAACGGGATTAATGGTGGCACCGAACACGGCACTGCTGGTAAAAAAACGGGAGAGTTCCCGCAGTGACTGAGCTGCTTTGCTTCTGAAAATGGCCATGGAAATGTTTGCCTGCCATTTGAACAGGCGGGATCCCTTCTGCCCCATAACCCTTCAGAAAAGTGTTTTGAATGTATGCATGCACACACCCACAATGCACACAGGCCATTTTTAAATGAGCATGGCATGGGGTGGGGGGGTGGGGAGTCTATGTCTGCTTAGGGGGATGACTGAAGAGCACCCATGCAGGTCGGGTGAGTGGGGAGGGGTTCAAATAGGCGGCTCTCTGGGCTGGTACCGCGGTAGCCTCAATATGCTTCCCTTGCCATGGACCATTTCAGAGGAGGAAACAACATGTCCAGACTGAGTGTTGGGGAACCCTGACTCTTGAGAGCCAGTGTGGTGTAGTGGATAAGATGTTAGACGTGGACCTGGGAAGCCAGGGTTTGAATCCCATCCTCGCCCATGAACTCACTGGTTGACCTTGGGCAAGTCACAATCTCTCAGTCTAGAGAACCGGTGTGGGTAAGGTACTAGATGTGGACCTAGGAAGCCAAGGTTCAAATCCTGCCTTAGCCATGATGAACTCAATGGGTGGCCTTTGGCAAGTCACAACTTCTCAGCCTCAGTTTCCCATCTTTAAAATGGGGAATACATGTGTGTCTGGGTTCGCCTCACCCTTGTCCATCCTAGAGTGTAAGTCCACTGGGCAGGAACATCTCTTTGAAAATCGGTGACTGTAAAGTGCTGCGTATGCCTTGTAGTGCTATAGAAATTATTAGTAGTGGTAGTAGCACTCCCAGCTGGTTCCTTGTGCCTTGCAAAGGCTGTTTCCCCACCCACAGTATCTCTGAATGTTGGATCACTCAGCAGACATGGCTGACTGCTGCCGTTCATATGGACTGGGGATGTGTGGGCATCTGTTCCAATGCACCCTTCTGCCTGCCCCTGGGTGGAGCACTCTGGCTTTTTCCCAGTGCTCTGGGAGTTGTCATAGGTGGGTGCTGTGTGGGTCACAGGAGCGAGCACCCCCCTCACCACCTTCAGATGGGCGCTTAGGTGGGTGGGGGGTCCTGTTTGGTAGTGTCTTGTCTAAAAACAGCCACACACAGCCTAGACCAGGGGTGGAAAGTCTTACTCCCATAGACCAAATGCGGTCCATAGCTAGGTTTGGGGAGGTTTTTTGCCTCCTTGCCACTTTCTGGATCTGAGTGTTGCTTGGATCCCATTCCAAACCTCAAGCACTGGAAAAAAACTGAGCTCAGAGTAAGGGAGTAAAGAGAAGCACACAAGGATAGAGGTAGAGCTGAAATGGGTATTTCATTTGTTGTTACCCATGGGTAATACCCACAATTTCCAGTACCATGTTGGGGGCCCAACAGGCTCCCTAGTAGGGCTGTAGTGGAATGTTGCAGTGGTAGCTATTTCCGCCAGAAACAGTGTTTCTGCAATTAGTGGTATGGCATGGCAGAGGCTTTCATTCCGCTAGTTCTATCATTCCGCTACTTCCGCAGTTCCGCTAATTTCATTCCGCTACTTCCACAGGCTTCGCAAAATAGCAGAAACATGACGTTTCTGCTACTACTGCCATTCCACCAGTGCCACAAAATAGCAGAACAGCGGTTTTCCGAGAATTCCGCAATTTTTCCGATGGTTTCCGAATTTGCAGAATGCCGGCGGAATTAGCGGAATGTCAGCAGAAAAGTTGTGGTGTGGCGCGGGCAATTCCGAAATGGCGGAATGGAATTGCGGTGTGGTAACAGCTGCTGCCACATCAGCCCTAGTACCATCAGACATCCAGTTATCCCTCAAATACTGGTTATTACCATTACCGAGTTATCTATTTATTGATAGCAATTGGGATGGTAATTCAGACAAAACAGCATCATCTCAGAAGTCAGAAAATCGGGGTGGGGGCAGTAAATTGATATATTGGGTAGTGAATCAAACTTTGTGCTGCTCTTGGAGTTTGTACTAATTTTCAAAATGGCCCCAGGAAAGAAAAAGGGTCTCCATCCCTGGCCTCAACATTAGGGGTGCAAAAATATGTATGTGAGAGAGCGGGGAAGAAAGGATGCAGCTCCCCTCCAAGTGTCTTATGCAGGGGATAGCCCCTTCCTCCTGTTAGGTGACTTGGATACGAGCACCCAAGGTCACATCAGTTCCTCGTGGGACTGGGACAGAGGTGAGGTCTTGTGGGATTAGGGCCAAGGTGAGGAAGAATTGGAAGTCTGGGAGAAGATGGAAAATCAGAGGCAGAGGAACAGAGCATGTGCAAAATGGCCATTATTTTGTGCATGCACAGCCCTTTTCCAAGATGGCCTGGACTCTGTCAGCACCTGCAGCAGGGGGGTCTTCCCAGGACCACACGGGGAACTGGGGGCTCACTGGGTAATTAGCTCACCACACCTATTCAGTCCTTAACCAAGCTGTCTCTTATATCACAGTCAACACTCCATAGTCCATAGGGGATCCATATGGACAAAGTCTCTCTATTAGATCCATACACCGTTCTATATTCCCTGGGCTGCCGGCTCATCCACCTCCACCCTGCAAGCCCAGCACAGTCTCTCACAGGCCCAGGAGCAACACAACATCAACCACCAAAGTCCATACAGCCAACCCTCAAACCTCAGGCTTCGACCAACCCTTCCCCATGCAGGAGGCACCCTCCTGGGCATAACCCTCTCCACTACCTGGGTCCACTCTGGCCCACGGCCTTCAGCACCATGGAGAGAGTAGAGTGGAAGCAGACTTCTTGACTTCTTTCTGGGAGAGGTTGCCCCTTCAGCTCCCAGGCAGAGGCTGCCCTTTTCCAGTCTTGCCCAGGCGCAGCTCCCCTTCAGGGGCGTTGGGGGCATTGACCCCCCAAGCGCCCTGACAGGCACCCCCACTCAAAGTAAAAAAAAACAACAAAAAAACTCCCCGCCGCTTCCCCGCCACCCGCAGCAGCCTCTGCCTTGCCTTTGCAGAGCTGAGGCTGCTGCAGCGCTGTGGTCAATTTCATGTCAGTTATACACTGAAACTGGCCACAGCGCCGCTGCAGCAGCCTCCGCTCTAAGCAAAGACAAGGCAGAGGCTGCTGCAGCTTTACTTCCCTTCTGGCACCCACTCCAGAGGAGTGGGTGCCAGAAGGCTCAAAAATCAGCTGCCCAAAGCGTTTTCCTATGGAAAACGCGATTGGGGCGGCTGAGCTCCTCTGTCCACAGCACGTATGGGACGTGCTGTGGAGGGAGGGGCTACAGCCTTCCATTGTGCTCAATGGGC
>QEPC01006491.1:916087-931968 GCA_003113815.1 Sphenodon punctatus | reverse complement strand
GTTATTCATTTTAAGCGTGATGTGCATTTTAGACTGTGTTTTATTCCATCTGTGGGAACTCCTTGCTGCTGGGTTGTGTCAGTGTTTTCCTGTGCTTGGGGTTTATACATTATTCATTTGAATCTTGATGTGCTGCTGGGTTGTGCCACTGTTTCGTCACTGTTTCCCTGTGCTTGGGGTTTATACGTTATTCATTTGAAGCTTGAAGTGCATTTTAGACTACTGTGTTTTCTTCCATCTTCTGATTTTCACCCTGGGAACTCCTTGCTGCTGGGTTGTGCCCTGGCTCCACCTACCGTTGCCCTGGCTCCGCCTACCGTTGCCCTGGCTCCGCCTACTGTTGCCCTGGCTCCGCCTACCGTTGCCCTGGCTCCGCCTACCGTTGTCCTGGCTCCGCCCACCGGCCTTACTGCCCCTCCAAAATAAAAAGCCACCAGCCGCCCCTGGTCTTGCCTCTCCTTATATCCCCAGAGTGGGCATGGCCAGCTCTCCAGCATGGTTACCCTTAAAGGGCCAGTGTCCTTCCGACTCCATCTCTTGGGCTCTCAGCCTGTTTCCAGCTCAGGTTGGTGCCAAGCTATGGGGATGGCTCTGCCACACCCCTATGCGTTCTCAGCCCTCCGACTGTCCCACGCAGTCACCTTCTTAAAGGGGGAGCAGCCACACAGGACTGCTCCCTGCTACAGCACCATTTTGGAAAGGAATTGGGCTAAGGTGTAGACTGGAGCACAGTGCTACGTCTAGAGCTTGGGTTCACTCTTCATAGGTCAGAGTTTTGAGCAGGCTGAAACACTATTTAGCAATAATAAGAATAACACTATTGCATGACTGATGCATAAAAGTGCTTAATAGTACTCAAAGAGAAAACAAATCCTGAAATACTGAAATGGCCAAAATGAAGTAAACTAAGAATTGATTATGCACATATGACATACCCAGTTGAAGAACTTTGGATATTGGATGGTGTATCCCAACATGTGGTGAGTTTCATGTTGCTTGTGTGACCCCATTTTGAGACTTAACTAAACTCAGTCCATGACCCTGGGCAACAACAAAAACATTCAAAGTGCATCAAACATTGGCTGAGATCATGACCAGATCCACAGATAGCATCACCCCACTTGCGTCCAACTCATAGATAGGTCACTTCTAGGTTAGATAGTCTTCTATAGTCATGCAGTGTTCTGCTGAAATTGGTTTTCCACATGGATCCAAGTGCAGATCGGGGTTGATGATGAGATTTCATTTATGCTGGTCAGAAGAACGGAAAGACTGGTCTCCTCATGATCAAACAGCCTGCTCAGAACATTGGTGAATGGAAAAGGAAAACTTTATTCTCATAAAAGAGAAGAACAGCACTGTGACTGGACTCCATACCCACTATTAAAATATTTAATTCAGTTTAATTTAATTACTTGCAACAAAACCAAAAAAGCAGATAGAGTACCATAATGACAAATTTCACCGTTTTCCTTGCTTGTTTTCCCCCTCCGCCCTTTCTCAATCTTTGCAAAAGCTGTTGAGTTTTTATCTCAAATGCTGAAGCTGTTCCTGGTGATGTATTTTTTTCTCCCATCTCCCCTCATTGTTATTAACTTTATGGATTGAGAAATGTTTTAAGCGATAAGTGAGAGGAGAAATTCATTAGTCAGGTAGTTTTTCCTCGTTTACCCCAGGTAATTTGTTCACCACAGGCCGCTTTGCTCTTCTCATCCCTCCTTGCACACAGCTTGCCGCTGGTGGAGTGAAGACACAGGTTTTGGGTCATGTTTCCTATAAGCCATTTGTCACGCTGCTCTGGTTCTAGAGTCTGACAATGCAAGGATTGTGCCGGCCTTTTAATTTCCACAAAAACGGCCAAGTGTAAGTGGGCAGTTGGCTGACCATGCAAACCCGGTAGGTCCACATCTGCTGAGAAACATTTCTCATTTCCCAGGTGTTAAACAGCTTTTAACGACCATTCATAAAACCCAAAGCAGCTTTTATATCCAAAATAAAATCTAGTTAAACTAGTTTTCCATTTTTCCAGGGGCGGGGAGCAGAAGCACTTCACTTACCGGTTGTGACAGGCACAATGCCCATTTGCACAGGACTTTGCAAGAGGGGTGAAGGAAATTTTGCAATGGGGTGTGTGGCAAAAACCACACGACCTTGGAGGCCTTGACCTTGGGATTGCTAAAGAGGCCTATAGGCCTACTACCAGGACACATGGCAGATCCCACAACTGACATTCCTGGTCGTCATGGCTCAGGTATCCGCAGGTAACCTCACCCTGATTGGTTGGGCATAAACCAGGTGATCTCCCATGAACCAATCACAGCAGAGTGGGGACAGGACTTTAAAAGGACCACATGATCTCTCTTCCTCCGACCGTCGCAACCCCTGGACCTCTGAAAGCTGGAACCATGTTGCTAAGAAATCATCTCTATCTACAGCATGTCGTGAAGAAACTGTAAGTAAAGGATCTGTTACCTGCCCATTACCAGTAAACCAACAGTTATAGGCAGTCGTGATCTAAAAAGGGTCCACATGCCTGCTGAACTGGACTTGCTCAAGGACTTATCCTACTTTCTTACCCTTTAGTACCTGTTTGATCCTTTTTTGACCCTGACCAGTAAAGTCTAAGCTTGTTTTCTTTCCTTACTCCACTGTGTGTGTGTGTGTGTGTGTGTGTGCGTGTGCGCTTCTTGTAAGGATACCTTCCTTCACCTGGAAGGCACAGCTACCAAGAGGGAGAAGGGATTCACTCTGAGAAGGGGAATTCATCTCTAGGTCTTTTAGCCAGCGAAGCCTCTGACCAAGATAAACACCCCTGCATTACTCCAAGAGCTTCTGCCTCCTGTAAGGGAAGAACAACAGATAAGGAGAACCAGGGAAAGGAGTGTCCTTGGGTGGCTGTGGGTTTATAAATTCCTGGGGTTCGCATACCCTGAACTGTGTGAATTTCCTCTGATTTTTGAGGTCAGGTGGTGGCAGCTGTATCGAGGTTTTTCTGGGGTTTGCCAGCAGGTGGGGAAATAGCTAACTCCTTGTCCCTGCTGGAGCACCAGGTTCAGAGTTTTGACCAACACAGTGAGGTGGGTAGCCAATGCATCGATCCCCCTACTGTGTTTTGTCACAGGGTGTTATAACCTACTGTGGCAAAATTTTCTGGCTTTGCTGATCACTTCTTTCCAATAGATTCATGGGGTGGATGATGTGGAATCCCTAAACTGAAATGTGGGGGTAATGGAGGTAAACTGAAATGGGGGACCTCCCTCTTTGGTAAATTGAGAATGGGAGGTCTCCCCCATGTTCCCCCCTCATTCCACTGGTGGGTGGAAATACAAGAGCTCTTTAACATTGCACAGGAGCATAGCATAAGAGATAGCAGATACCCTAGGCAACTGAAATAGGAGAAGCAATTTCAGGCAGACAGAATAATATTCTTCAGCTGGAATTTGGCTATTAACACCAGTGACTGAGATCTTTAAAAGACAAAGAGTCCAGGTCTAGATTATACCAGACCTATAGTGCATTATTCTGCTTTCTATTCTGATGACACTCAGTACACCTGAAAATTCCTTTCAGACTCCTCCCCTGAAATGAAATTACTACTCTCAGGCTACTTTTACACATTACTTAACGGGGGAAATTCTGTGATTGAAGCTCTATTCTCATGGGAATTAGGCTTAGCGCATGTGAGATTGTGCAATCCTACTTTTAGCCTGTGAGAACACTGGGGCATGACTGGGTCCCCCACTGTAGCTTTTACATTGATGGGTTTCTCGCGAGATAAAAGCAAAATAGTGCATTCTCACATGCACAAATTTCCCTGAGAATAGTCAAAATTGCAATTATGGACATTTTCCTGCCTCCTTGTGAAAGTGGCCCAGGTGCTGCTTACCCTATGGGTAGAACTGAAGCAGATGGTAAGCAAATTAACAATGGTTTCTGCCTTGAATGACTTACAATCTAGGATGGGCAAGAGAAAGGAGGCAATGTAAAGGGAAAGATAAAGAGAGATATGAATATATCCAAGAAGTTGAGAAGTTGCAGATGCACGTGTTTACCTTAGTTGCAAGGGGAGGAGGGAGATCCTGCTGGAATGAACACTATAAGAAAATGAGCATTCCATGGGGGGTGAAAAGCTAGGGAACGTAGGGTCAGAAGGTACCTCAAGAATTATCTAGTCCAGCCCCCTGCTCCAAGGCAGGCTATCCTCTGCCTACAGCATTGCAGACCGATGCTTATCCAGTTGGGTTTTGAAAATACCCAACGGTGAAGGTTTCACAACCTCCCTGGGCAACCTATTCCATTGCCTTACAGTTTTAAGAGTTTGGAACAGAGCTGGAATTAGTACCTCCCAGCCGCGGTAGCTGTTTCCAATGGAACGAGCTCTTCTGCTATGATAGAGATGTTCATTCTGCTGTTTTCATTCTGCTACTTTGCAATTTCTGCCAGCACTTTCCGACATCCGGAAAGTAGGAGGAAAATGTTTCTTCCAACACTTCCCAAGATTATTCCAACACTTTCCAAGATTATTGACAATTCTGATAATTACAATGTCGCAAAGCAAAGGGCACAGAATTAGTGACATGCCAGTGGAAAAGTTGCAGAAAGTCACAGGCAATTCCGAAATGGCGGAATGAAATATCGGCACAGAAAAAGGAGTTGCTGCTTCAGTCCTAGTGTAAACCTATCAAATTTCTGGTACCCAAACAATTTTTGATCAGGTACACAAATATCATAATGTTGAAATACTGACAGACTGATATACAAAAATACTGATTTTGTCCGAATTTGGGGTAATTCTCTGGTAGTGTTTGGTTTTTTTAGGTAATTACCAATACTCAAAACCAACATTTTGTTTTTTTGAATACTCAAATGGTATTCGGGTACCGATGTGGACATTTGATATACTACAGAAAAATGTGGGTATTATCCATGGGTACCAAAACAGCTTAACTTATGTTTCCCCCTCTAATACATAAAATAAGGAAAAGAAAGACCATGAAGAGCTTTGAAGTTGAGGACAAGAAATATATGATATCCGCAAGTATATAATCAAACATCAAGTTACAAGGGTCAAACAACTGGCTTAAAGACTCAAGATGCAATTCTGCCACTACCTGTGTGCAACATTACACAATTAATGAAGCTTACTTCTTGGTGGATGGTTCAGGTATGGGATAGGGATGGGCAAACAGAATGCCGTTTGGATGTTCGGTCGTTCAGTTCGAAACCCGAGTTCAGGTTCGGCTCTTAGGTTTGGCGGAGTTTGATTTATCCGAACTTGGCCGAACATTCAAAAAAGTGCTATCGGTACCGAAACCGATTTTTTTTTTATATCGGTATTTTTAGCCCTGAAACCACCCCTGGTGTCAGGAATTCTGCTCCTCAGTTGCCTCCCCCTTCCAGTCATATTTTTCCCGCCCAAAGTCACATTTCCCCCACCCCCAAACTAATGTGAACTCATCCGAACTTTTCCGAACTGTTTGGAAGTTTGAGCGTTCAGTTCGGAAGTCCGGTTCAGTCATCTGAATAGGCCGAATTCAGGCCAAACTCCGAACTTCCGAACCGCGTTCACCCATCCTAGTTCGTGTAGTACGGGACCATGTCCTGGTACAGGAGGACCTCCAAGGTACAGGACCATACACTTTATGTGAGGTGCACTTGATGGGAGCATAAGACATATGGCTTTAAAAAACAGTATCCCAAATGAATTCTCATGGCACACTTTGAGAACATAGCTCTTTATTTTTTAAAAGTTCTCACAGGAAATAGCACTGAGAGACACTTTCTTTTTAAAAAAAAGTATTCTGTCTTCTCAAAGAGCCTTCAGCATTGATTGGCAATTAAAGCCTTTGTTGCAACAGGGAAGAGCAGGGGGATATCCTTTCCATTGCAGTTGATAATTATCTCTCGTGAACTCTTGTCCAAGTTGGTAAAAATTTAGGCTCATTAATAACTATTCACCAGCTGCCAAATGACACAGACCAAAAAGAAGTGGAAACCTTTCTTTTGATCCTGGGTTACTCATATCCCCATTACTTCTGCGGATCCTTTTCAGATCTCCTGCTGGATGCTGAGGAAAGACAACAGCCCAGCTGGAGAGCATTCCTGAGAAGGGTCAGGTTTGCATTAGCATCTAAAAGGCTACCTCTTGATTTGGCTCTCGCTTACAAGGAGAGTCTCGAGTGCATTCAAGAAGGACCTTCCTCACTCAAGTAAGCCTGTTGGAGTCTGCATGCCTGCAGAATTATCTAACTTTATTTTTCATAGATATAGTTCTTTCTATGTCGAACGTGGTTTATAATCCTTATCTAGTCTAGAGAAAGAGGGTGGTTGCTGTGTTGGTCTCAAAGGGAAGAGATGAAGACTATGAGTACAAGCCACATATAAGATGCTAGCCCAATTTATTTATTTATTTATTTATTTTAGGCATTTGTAACCCACCCATCCTGCCACGGGCAGCGCACAATATAAAACATTAACATTAAAACAACTTTTAAAATAAACAACAATGGGAGGTATAAAAAAATCCCTAACCACCCACCACCCTAACCCATTCCCCCACCCTACCGATTCTCCCCCCCCAAAATCCAGGCGAAACAGCCACGTCAACAGCGTCAAAGTGAGGGGAGATGCAGGGTCAAACGGGATTCCACTGATAGGGAGTTCCACAGCCGTGGGGCAGCCACCGAGAAGGTCCTCTCCAATTTGGGCAGCATTACCCCACATAGGGCAGCCTTACTGCTCAATACTGGGGCAGGGTGGTTAGTTGGCTACTATGACTTGAGTCCTCTGGAAAAGGTCAGGATACAGCGCATAGTAGCCTTACACAAAGTGGGGTGCAGGGGACCCATTAGGGAGGCACACTCAGATGGGAAGAGAGAGACCTCCTTTCTCCCCTTGCTCTGCTCTGAATAAGTGGAGTCAACGCAAGCTGAGGAGAATCAGGGTGCAGCCAGGAGTCCAGAGGAGCAGTAGCTCCACCAGTGAGCTAAGTCCACCCCAGGACTCCCCAGTAATACCCATATTTTTGGGCCCCAGTACCCAATGGGTACCCCCTCCGGTGCTGACTGGGGGTGCCCCAAAATGTGGGTATTACATGCGGGTAGCTAAAGTGCTCCCTGACGCAGCACTATACCTAATCATAAGTGAGGACCCTATCCCCGGAGACTAGAAGCCACAGAAATAGTTCTGAGGAGGGATGTCAGACCAGAGGCTTTTATACACACGGTCAAACAGATTACGTCATCACTGTTACGTCCAGTTCTAACCAGTCTGACTATAAAAGTGAAAGGAGACAACACGTCTCCACCTGAGGCCTAACGTCATCACACGGTTGAGGAAGTTAGTTGCATTGTTGATCAGAAACTCTCAAGCTGTTGACTGCAAACATCGTCCTCTCTTCTGTTTGTGCATGATGATGAAATTGACAAAACGGAGAAATCTAAAAGGGCACCGATTCAACATGGGTGCATGTTCTTCTTGTATGCTATGCATGCACACTGGGTCAATGCACCATGCACACACCATGCGCACTCTAGATGGTCTTGGGAAAATCACGTTATCTCAGCCTCATTTCCCCATCTGTAAAATAGGAATAATAATGACTCTCTCGAAGATTTGAGAGAATGAATGTAAAGATTGCAAAGTATTTTGGACACTGAATGAAAACACTGTATAAAATGATAAAAACCTCCACTCTGCACAAATTCAAATACATTTTTTTAAAAAAAAAAACCAAACAGACCCTGAAGGTATTGTATCCTCTCATAAAAATCCATTAATTCAAGGAAATGGAAACTGGGAAATATTGTATTAACTGGATTTTTAAAAATAACCTGTAGGTTTTAAAGTCTCAACGTTTCCTATTGAAAGAAGGTGTGTATAATCACTCTGTCCACACGTCTTCCTGTGTGTTCCCTTAATAACCTTTGATCCCACAGGCCAATTTCAAACAATTTTGAAAGAGGGCTAGAATGCTCAGAAGTAAGGGTGTTTTTAGACGAGATGGGTGGGTGGGTATGTGTGTCCATGATCAATGTGGGGGGAGGGTCTGTGAGCGCTGTTCATGGGGGAGTGTTTCAAATGAACGTCCCCATGCACGGCTGCCCTGCCACGCACCGCCCACTCCACCTACGCATGGGACACTCCTGGTTTTTGCCCAAAGCCCCATACTTAAGGGGTGGTGGGAGACACACAACCACCCCGACATTCAGACAAGCTGGGACCCACGCAGGGACAGGCAGTCCTTGCATGGGGCTATCTCATTTAAAAACACTGTAAGCCTGGCCTCCAAATTTTGTAGCAATCAGTGCACCAGGAGCGAAGCATTGACTGTAAATGGGCCTAGAGGCCTAGTTAAGCCTAGGCAGACCTACTGTTAAGGCAATGTGGCTAACTGAAAGCATGACCCTTTCATAAAACTTGGTGGCAGACCTGAAACGAAAATCTCGGTGAAAGTTGCTTCAGTTGGAAGCAGTATATTTACCAAGATTTGTGCAACATAGAAACTTACAGGCCTTCCTGCTGGGGTTTTTTGTTTTTGTTTTTTTTGGCATTTAAAATTATTTTTTCCAATTTGAACAGGGCTGCTACAGGCCAGTCCCAAGCCCTGTGTGTGTCTCATGCATACTCCCGTGGGCTTTGGACATGAAAACATGCTGGGTAAGCACTGAGGAAGCTGGAAATTGCCATAAAAGTGTTGTAAAACTGCTGTTAAATAAGTCATAGAGTTCCTGGAATGATGAAAAGCCGCAGAAAGGGAGAAAAAGTCCATGAAAGTCTGGGGAAGTGACAAAAAGTCCCAGAAAGTGACAAAAAATGACATATACAATAATTCCAGATAGTTACAAAAGTGACAAAAAAAGTCCTGGAAAGTGATGAAAGGGATGAAAAAATAGCTGAAGCATGGAATCGCTGGAATCTGACAAAGTACCAATGGAAACTCCCAAAACTTATGAAAGGTCGGTATTTCCTTTCAGAATGGGAACACTTGCTCTTGTCTCAGCCATACTTGATGGTTGATAATCGGTTAGCAAAAGTATGACTATAACAACATGCTAGGAATTAAATGAATTAGAGCCAGTTCCAACAGGCTGGAACAAAAGATGTTTATTAAAGCAGAAAAATCAAGGAAATAAGACAAGGCTAAAGAAGATAAGAACGGAAAAAAATGTCAGATAAAATAGTAGGACAGTATCATCCAGCCAGAGAAGCAAGGGAGTTTCCAAGAAAAGTTAGGAAAATAAGACAATGTTCAGAAATTGAACATTCAGGAGGACAGAATTGTGGGACATATAGGACATGATATCTGGGAATAATAGAGACATAATATTGAGTTTCAGAGAGCCAAGTTAGCTATGACCAGGGACCCGAGTTGACTGCGTTGCTGCAATTTGCAGTGATTTTTGAAGAATCAGCCAATCCTCGCGGTGCCAGGTTGAAATTACAGTGACAAAGCAGTGGGGGCTGTCTGCAGGATCTTTAAATCCTGGCTCAGGCATAAACTTGTCGCCTGACCCTAAACTAAAACTGCTGCTGCAACTGCCATCTATCAGGGAGGTGTGAACATGACCCGAGGGTAAATAGGCCCCTGGGAGATGAATTGTGGGTGGGTGGGGTCTGAAGGCCCTATGTTTGTGTGAGGGAGGTCTGGGGTTTTAATATGAGGTGGGAATTCTGGGGTGCTGAAATTCCAGAGGATTTGAGTTGTGTTTGATTAGCAAAGTTGTGATTCTATGTCAAACCTGTTGCAAATTTGCTTCCCAGCATGCATAGTTATGCAAATCAAGTTAATTATGCAAATATTAATGCTCACAGTGAATTTGCAGAATTTGGCTTCACTGGTTGCAGAATTTAAGATTTTTTGGTTAAGTGAACTCGGGTCCCTGGCTATGACTTCCCAACCAGTAGAGTTGAAATGATTAGTGAATTGAGTACCTGCTAGAGGTAGAGGTGTGCATCAAGGGTCCATGTCATTCTTCATTTTCATATTTTGTTTCCGTTATTTAAATATATCGTTTTTGTTTCTATAAATATCAATTTTTCATTTTCATTTTAGTTTTCAATTGGTTTAAATGGAAAACACATTTCTGGCTGTAACTTGTTTTTTACATTATATTTGACTGATACCTGAAGGGAGTATGCCTCCAATGGAAGGCATGAAGTGTACCAAACTCCAAAAAGATTGGATAAAGGAATCAAATTATAGAAGCAGTTGAATTATATTATTTTACAAAAATCTTCATATACATTGTTAGCTGTAACTTCTTTGCCTCACACTTAATGTAGATAAAAACAGTAGGTGTATACTACTTCCCATAGTGGTTTAAGCAATTAACTAATAAATGTATGTCTGACTGTAACATTTTGGTAGTCCAACCAGTGTAATTGAAATTTGGCAGGAATGTATATAACACCTTGTTAGGAGTTAAGGTAACAACAGACGTACTCCAAGTGCTAGGGCAAGATGGTGCTGGAAAATGATCCCTCAGGGTCTTATATAGGCTCTGGGTATAAGCTGCGAGAACTAACCCTTGCCAAAGCTCATCACTGGGATTAGCGCACCGAACAAGGACCACTCTAAGTATGCACGCACGCACACACGTATACAGGGCTACGGTGGGGAAGTGAGGGATCAGTGGTGGTTCAGGGGGGAAGGAACCCACGGGGCCCAACGGGAAGAGGAACCAGGAGGGGGTAGGGCTTTCACACAGGCTTACCAGGGGATGTCAGATCACAAGGAAGGGAAGGTTCAATCCTCTCTCTCTACGCACGTGTTCTTACTTTCACAGTCACCCAAGCACTCACCTTGCACACTTCACGCTCTCCACTCACACTACTGCTGTTGCTCACGCCAAATAATCTTCACTCCACTCCACGCCAAGGGCCAGTCTCACGGCACAAGTCCGATCACCAGCACTGATCCAAGCTTCTCCCGCGGCTTATAAGGGAGCCTGATTGGAAAGTGCCTGCAGGCGTGCCGAACGGCGAGGGCGTACTTCCGGGTTCGTGGAGCGCATGCGCCCGATATCGGCGTCCCCTGGGCTACCCAGGGGCATCACGCTACTGCGTCTCCACCCATCTCCTGCTGACGTCGGAGCGGGAGTGGCCCCCATAGCCCGCCTCCGCCTTTGTGGCTGCCGGTGAGGCCTAACGTGGCCGTGCAGGTGCCTCCAACCCCTTACTCCCCTTAGGGGTCTGACAGTACCCCCCCCTCCAGGGAAGTGTATACGGCGTAGGCCGGGATGAGGTTTAGTGGGAAACCGAACATGAAAGGCGCGGGTCAGGCGGGGGGCATGCACCGCCGTAGCGGGCTCCCAGGATCGATCAGCCGGGCCATAACCCTTCCAATCCACAAGATATTGGAGTATGCCGCATCGCCATCAGGAGTCAAGGATCCCAGCCACCTCAAAGTCTACAGGGTTAGCTATTTCGGGGTTTTGAACGTGGCCCGAGGCCCACGGGGGAAACAGCGGGGGGTGAGCTGCTTTCAGAAGGGAGACATGAAATGACGGGTGTATTCGAATGGAAGGGGGCAGGGCCACTTGGAAGGTGACATAATTAATTTTCTTAGAAATAGGAAAGGGACCAATAAACCTTACATCGAGTTTGGCCGAGGGACGCGTCGTTGGGTAGTGCCGACGATCCACCCAAACTAAATCCCCTACCTGCAAGTTTGGAGCTGCTCGACGGTGACGATCAGCCTGTTGTTTGTATTGTTGGCGGGCACGAGTCAAGGAGTGTTGAGCTTGACGGTGAGCCTGGTGAATTCGTTGTGCAAGAGCTCCAGCCGCTGGGACATCTCCATCTGGAAGTTCTGGGAAACAAAGACAGGGGTGATATCCAAAAGTGACAAAAAAGGGCGATTGTCCTAAAGAGGCGTTGGGGGCATTATTATAGGCGAATTCAGAGAGGGGAAGGAACTGGGCCCAATCGTCTTGCAAATAATCACAGTAACAACGGAGGTATTGTTCTAAGGATTGGTTGATGCGCTCGACCTGCCCATTACCCTGTGGGTGGTATGCCGTGGTGGGCTTTAGTTGAACTTGGAGAATGGAAAATAGTTTCCTCCAAAAACGGGACACAAATTGTACTCCACGGACTGTCACAATTTCTTGGGGAAGTCCATGTAGTTTGACAATGTTTTGGAGTACTAATTGTGCAGTTTGAACTGCCATAGGTAATCCTGGGCAGGGAATAAAATGTCCCAATTTACTAAAATGGTCTATAACAGCTAGGATGGTGGTAAACGAATTTGAAGGTGGTAAGTCAACGATAAAGTCCATTCCGATTCGTTTCCATGGACCCGGAGGGGGTTCTACTAGTTGCAGCAGACCTTGGGGTCGTAAGCGTGGTACTTTTGTGCGGGCACACACGGACATACTTGGACATACTTCAGGACATCGGATCGCAAGGTTGGCCACCAGAAATGTCTCTGAATCAGGTGGAGGGTACCTCGTTGTCCTAGATGTCCAGCTAGGGGAGCCTCATGATGCTTCCAGAGAATTCCCCGACGCTCCTTTCGAGGAACTGCTATTTTCCCTTGAAAGTAAAATAGCTCATGCTCTTTTTGCAGGCGGGTGTCCCTTAGTATTTCTGGATCTCGGCTGGATTGGACGCGTAGCCTTTCCAGCGAGGGTTTCCAGGTTCCTGCGAAGACGTATGCGGGGAGCAATAAGGATCCTCGATCGGCGGGTGGTTCTTCGGAATTATAACATCGGGATAAAGCATCTGCTAGCAGGTTCTGGTGCCCTGGTCGGTATTGGATGCTGAAATGAAACCGGGCAAAGAACAAAGCCCAACGTGCATGCCGGGCGTTAGTAATCCGCGCGGTTTGTAAAAACGTAAGGTTTTTGTGGTCCGTGATAACAGTAACCGGGTATTGTGCCCCTTCCAGATGGTGTCGCCATGCCTCAAAGGCTGCTTTAATTGCTAATAATTCCCGATCTAAGATAGTGTAGTTCTGTTCTGCACTGGTAAGTTGGCGGGAATAAAACGCACATGGCAGAAGAGGGCTCCCGGCTGGTCCTGCCTGCAGTAGGACTGCTCCAAGAGCTGTACTAGAGGCATCCATTTCTACTGTATACGGACGAGACGCATCAGGGTGCTGCAAAATGGGGGCCTTGGTAAAAGCCTTTTTCAAGGTGTCGAAGGCAGTCTGTTGTTCTATTCCCCATGTAAAGGAAGCACCTTTCTTCAATAGACGCGTAAGGGCAGTGGTCCAGCGTGCGTATTCAGGGATATATTGGCGATAATAGTTTGTACTTCCGAGAAAACGTTGAAGAGCCTTTACGTTTCCTGGGGGGGCCCATCCTTCAATTGCTTGGATCTTTCTCTGTTCCATTTCAATGCCTTGCGGGGAAATCACAAACCCCAAAAAGGCTACAGATGATACATGGAAGGAGCATTTATCTAACTTACAAAACAACCGGTGTTGTCGCAGCCATTGAAGCACAATACGCACATGTTGTATGTGCTCTTGGAGATTCGCCGAGAAGATCAAAATGTCATCCAAATAAATGATGACAAAAATATCAAGAATGTCTCGGAACAAATAGTTCATTAAATGTTGAAAAGTAGCCGGGGCATTGGCCAGGCCGAACGGCATCACCAAATATTAAAAATGCCCATATCGGGTACGAAAAGCTGTTTTCCACTCGTCCCCTGGTCGAATTCGCACCAAATTATATGCCCCTCGCAAATCCAATTTAGTGTAGATTTGAGCCCCCTGTAACCTGTCAAGCAGCTCCGGGATCAAGGGCAGGGGGTATCGATTTTTGATAGTAATGAGGTTGAGTCCTCGATAATCCACACATGGTCGGAGGCCCCCATCCTTCTTGGGCACAAAGAAGATGGGGGCCCCCGCAGGGGAGACTGAATGACGAATAAACCCCCGCTGCAATTGTTCCTCAATGTAGGTTTTGAGGACCTTCAGTTCGGGTTCGGCAAGTGTATAGATTCGTCCATACGGAGGCTCAGTACCAGGAAGTAAATCGATTGGGCAGTCATAAGGGCGATGTGGCGGAAGTACAGCTGCCTCCTGTTCACAAAATACATCCAGGAAAGGGGTATAACACGCAGGGAGTTGAGGAGATGTGTTAAGGGTGGCTAGAGCCCTTTTGGGCTCGAGTTCTGGGCCTTCGAAGTTTTGGAGCCAACGTAACTTACAATGGGCAGAAGGAAAATCTACAGTGCCCGAGGTCCAATTTATCTGGGGATTATGCTTTTGGAGCCAGGGTAAACCCAATACCAGTGGAAACAGGGGCGTTTGTACTACATCAAATTGGAGCTCCTCCAAATGGCTCCCAATTTGACACTGTAGGGGTGAGGTGCAATACCTCACTGGGCCTGACGCTAGGGGGGACCCATCAATAGAGTGTACCACCTCGGCGTGGGCCCGAAGTCGCACGGGTAAGTTCCGTTGCCCCACTAAGTCACGATCAATAAAGTTACTAGAAGCCCCTGAATCAATTAAGGCATAACTGATAAATGAGTGCGTGGGTCTCCCGCTTAGGGTCACTAATACCTGAAGAAGAGTTGATTGTGATGTCAGTGTTACTGGATTCAGGGGAGCAGAAGCAGCATTCACCGAGACTCCCCCTGGTTGCCTCGGCCTTGGAAGTTTCCCGACTCACGACGTGAGGGGGGTAACTGGGGGCAATTTCGAGCAAAATGGGATGCTCCTCCACAGTAGAAACATAAGCGCCCTTGCCGACGCCGCTCTTTTTCCTCGGGGCGCAACGGCCCCCTTGATGCCCCAAGCTGCATTGGTTCCCCCTCATCGGTTCTAGGGGGTTCAAGGCGAGCCGGAGGAGGGATATAGCATCGTGGGGGACCCCCTCGTGCTCCTTGCCGTTCTCTCCGCCTCTCCGCCAATCTCTCATCAATCTGGATAGCAAGGGTCACCAGTTCGGCCCATTTCGCGGGAAGGGATACGTAAGCCAGTTGATCCTTGATTTCATCATTTAACCCTTTTCGAAACATGACTTTAAGTACATTGTCTGGCCAGGCCAGCTCTACGGCTAATTGTTGAAATTGGGTCACGTATTCCAGCAGTGAGCCCCGCCCCTGTTTTAATTCTAGAATTGCAGTTTCTGCATCTCTGACGCGATGTGGATAATCAAATAGGAAGGTGAATTCCCTTCTGAAAGCAGCATAGTCTTGAATTAACGGATCTTGGCTTATTAACAAAGGAGTGGCCCACGACAGGGCTAGTCCTTCCAAATGTCCGATTATAAAGGAAACTCTAGCCCGGTCAGACAGATACGTCTGAGGCTGTACTGAAAAGGCCAGCTCACATAACGCCAGAAAACTCCAAAATAGCTTACGATCCCCGTTAAATTTGGCAATTTTAGGCCCCTTAAGTTCTCGGGGCATAAGGCCTAGGGGGCGCTCCTGTAAGTCCCGGACATCCATTGCCAGCGATTTCATGGCATGCACTAAGTCCACATTATCAGGGGCTACAGGTCTGGGTGGAGTTGGTGTCCCTAATTCTTCCACCGGAGAAGGGCCCGTGGGCTCCTTCCTCCTAGCTCCGCCCACTGCCCCTGTGTCCATGTTACAGAAAAGGGAAGGGGTGCTGGTGATACTGTTAGGAGTTAAGGTAACAACAGACGTACTCCAAGTGCTAGGGCAAGATGGTGCTGGAAAATGATCCCTCAGGGTCTTATATAGGCTCTGGGTATAAGCTGCGAGAGCTAACCCTTGCCAAAGCTCATCACTGGGATTAGCGCACCGAACAAGGCCCACTCTAAGTATGCACGCACGCACACACGTATACAGGGCTACGGTGGGGAAGTGAGGGATCAGTGGTGGTTCAGGGGGGAAGGAACCCACGGGGCCCAACGGGAAGAGGAACCAGGAGGGGGTAGGGCTTTCACACAGGC
>QEPC01006491.1:894534-913910 GCA_003113815.1 Sphenodon punctatus | reverse complement strand
CTCCTAGCTCCGCCCACTGCCCCTGTGTCCATGTTACAGAAAAGGGAAGGGGTGCTGGTGATACTGTTAGGAGTTAAGGTAACAACAGACGTACTCCAAGTGCTAGGGCAAGATGGTGCTGGAAAATGATCCCTCAGGGTCTTATATAGGCTCTGGGTATAAGCTGCGAGAACTAACCCTTGCCAAAGCTCATCACTGGGATTAGCGCACCGAACAAGGACCACTCTAAGTATGCACGCACGCACACACGTATATAGGGCTACGGTGGGGAAGTGAGGGATCAGTGGTGGTTCAGGGGGGAAGGAACCCACGGGGCCCAACGGGAAGAGGAACCAGGAGGGGGTAGGGCTTTCACACAGGGCTTACCAGGGGATGTCAGATCACAAGGAAGGGAAGGTTCAATCCTCTCTCTACGCACGCGTTCCTACTTTCACAGTCACCCAAGCACTCACCTTGCACACTTCACGCTCTCCACTCACACTACTGCTGTTGCACACGCCAAATAATCTTCACTCCACTCCACGCCAAGGGCCAGTCTCACGGCACAAGTCCGATCACCAGCACTGATCCAAGCTTCTCCCGCGGCTTATAAGGGAGCCTGATTGGAAAGTGCCTGCAGGCGTGCCGAACGGCGAGGGCGTACTTCCGGGTTCGTGGAGCGCATGCGCCCGATATCGGCGTCCCCTGGGCTACCCAGGGGCATCACGCTACTGCGTCTCCACCCATCTCCTGCTGACGTCGGAGCGGGAGTGGCCCCCATAGCCCGCCTCCGCCTTTGTGGCTGCCGGTGAGGCCTAACGTGGCCGTGCAGGTGCCTCCAACCCCTTACTCCCCTTAGGGTTCTGACACACCTTCACTATTATCTCTGCCAAATATCAGAAAGATGTGATAAAAGGTCCCAATTTTATATGCCAGCACAGCATATGCAGAGAAGGAGCCTATGCCAGGGATTCGCTTACGTGCTACTGTGGTATAAGATCGGTTTGTGATGCCAATTGCCAGTATAAATGTCAACCAAATATCCTAATTCTGTGCTGTGAACATCCCAACATCTCTCCCTCACTTGTTACTAGGAAGTCAGAACCTCTGTCACAGTGCTGCAGAATGTGATTGTGATGATAATTGGCCAGCCTGGATGTGTAAACTATGTCTCCTTATTCCTGTGATTCTAGCCCCAAAGTCCCAGTTATGTCCCTTCTATGCCCGCCTGAGGGCTGCCCCCTAGCCTGCCTCAAAGCCACTACTGATTGGTCCTGTAAAGCTGGAAGCATGCAGTAATTTGCCACTGTCTGTCAGTCTTTTGGGTTGCTCCACATTCTCCCTCCTACAGCCTCCCTCCCCTTGTCATGCCAGGTGCCTGCCTCTGACTGGCATTGCATGTGCTGCTATTTATCTGAACAATGGTCTTCAAGGGGACAACTTCAATTGCTTATAAAATTGAGTTCGTTTATCAAATTGTCCTGTAGTTTAGAAAGGAGGCCAGGGAAGGTATGTGATACATTCCTTCCAAATTTCTTGTAAACAGGATGGAATATACAAATGTTACAGCTGGAAATGTATTTTCAAGTTAATGTCTTGTACCATCAGGACCTTTATCCAATCTTTCTGAAAATTGGCAGGAGTGTTAAGCTTTTGGAGGGACATGACATTCACAGGTGTCATGAAAAGTGGATGGAAGATAAAGAAGTTGTAGTCATGAATGTGTATGGAGCTTTTCTTAAATCATAACATTCAATTGCTTCTAAAATCAGATACCTTTACCTAATCTTTTTGAAAAATGGTACACTTAGTGTCCTCCACTGGGTATATAATCACTCCAAGTTTAATCAGGATTGAATAAGAATAAAAAAGGTTATAGTTGGAAATACATTTTTCATTTTTTCCATTTATTTCAAAAACAAAAAGTCATCTTCATTTCTATTTTCATTATTATTATTTGTCATTTTTGTTATTGTAATAACAATAATGAAAATGACAGTTTTCATTATCATTATGGTAATAAAGAAAATGACATGCACACCCCTATTACCTGCAAGTAATATCTGCATTTTCAGGAAACCCTTGTACCTGACCCTCTACCTGCAATGGAATTGAATACTCACCTACCATTTTTGGAGGTAAAATGGGGGGAGTGTCTGAATGTGCACTGATTTTATAGACCAACTGTTAGAGGGGGGGGGCTTGAAAAATCAGGGGGAGCACAGAATCTAGGACCCTTGGCACAGCATTCCCAAAGCAGAACAGCTGAGTAACAGCAGGAGGGACCTTTCAAGGTGCTAACTGTAAACTTTTTATATGTATGCGCCCCCTAATGGATCTTTTCCAGGGAGACCCACATCAGGGGAGCACATGCTCTTCCCTTTTTGGGTCCCCCTGGGAATAGGTACCAATTAGGGGGGCACATGCAGTAGATGGGAAGAGGCCTCCATGTTCCCATCCCTCCCCCCCCACTCAAAAAAGCCAAACAGGGAAGTTCCTCATTCAGCTGAATGGCATGCAGCCCAGGGAGAAGTCAGAAGTCTGGGCCAGAGAAGCAGCAGCCTGGTCAGTGAGACTAGTCAGTCCGGGACCCAGGGAGTCGGAAAGCCCATCAGGTTGCGTTTGTGACCAAACTGGTTAGTGACCATACGTAACCAGAGCTAGGGATGTGTGGACAGAACGGGGTTTGGATGTTCAGCTGTTCGGCCTGAAAACTTAGTTCAGGTTCATAGGTTCGGTCCGGCAGAGTTCGGTCCCACTGAACGTTCAGAAGGTTCGACTACGGCAGAAGCTTGGGGTGCTCCGGGGGGGTGGGGGGAGGCATGGGGGCATGGCAAGCCGTCGGAGACACAGCAGCAGCAGAGACTGGAAAGACTTGGTGCTTTTCACCCTGGGTTGCCCGGGCAGGCAGGCTTGGCGCTTGGCCCACAGAGGTGCCCATAGTGCCACGGCTGGCCGTCTGACACCCAGCGGCAGCAATAGTAGCAGCAGAGCCCAGGAAGACTTGGGACTTGGTGGCTGACCTGGCACCCCTACTAGGCCGGGCATTGCAGGCTGCCAGGCATTGGTGGAGCAGCAGCAGACATTGGATTGTCCAGTAGCAGAACCCATGGCAGCATCTGCAGCAGACAGGCAGTGTGGCAAGAGCAGCTGAAGGCAGGCTGAGGCAGGATTCAAGGTTGGCAACCAGGGTGGGTAGACTGGAAGCATGGCATGAGAGGCAGTAGGGAAGGCAGGCTGGGACCTTGGCAGGGCACTCAGATAGGCTGGCAAAGACTGTGCAGTGCATGCGCACGAGAGATAGTCAGATAGGTGGGCTGAGACCATCTAGCTAGAGGCCGGCTGGCAGGCTTACAGTTTCCCAATGCCACCCTGCATCATGAGGTCAGTCAGATAGGCCGGCCAAGGCCGTGTAGTCAGAGAGAGAGAGAGAGGCAGGGAAGGCACCGGGCATTGGGAGGGAGGGACAGCACGTCAGCAGCATCAGGCAGCCCAGATTGAGGAGAAGCCACGTCCCAAGCCACGTCCCTTTGCATGAGATGGCGTTTGCCACTGCACCATAAGTCCATATCCAGGGGCAGCTCAGGGAATCCTAGCAGCAGAAGGTTCATCTTTATAAAAAGCAACTGCTCCACGAACTTGACCCCAGTCTCAGGCGGTACAGTGAGCAAATGTCCCCAACCATGGAGAACACCCACTAGCTGGGGGCACTCATTGGTGGGCAGGAAAACAGAGCCTTGGCCACTTTGGACAGGGCCGGCCACATGTTGGTCTTGCCAGTCCAGTAGGCCAAGGGATCGCTGCTGGGATCGATGCACGGCTCCTCCTCCAGGTAGCTCTCCACTGCTGCTGAGGCGCTGTCGTACTCCCTCACATAACTGTCCTTGAGAACCACCAGTGCCCTCCGTCATGCTGCCTGCCTGCCCTGCTGTTCACGAGCCCATGCTCGCCAGAGTGCCCTGCACATATGAGCTACTTCTGGCAATATTGGTGCTGCTGCTGCTCAGCCTGCTGCTGGTGCTGCTACTGCTAGGGCTGGGGGCAGGGATAGACCCCACTGACTGAAAGGGGTGGGTGCTCCCACTCCCACCATCCGCAGGGGCATCCTGCTGCTGCTGCTCACTCTCCAGAGCCCGCTCTGCCTGCCAGACCCTCTCCACCAGCTCACCCTTCCATTGCCCATAGAGCACTGTCTGACATGCCACACTACCTTTGACCCTGGGGTCCAGCATGGTTGTCAAAACATATTCTGCCTGCTTCAGGAGCTCATCGAACCATGCCTTCAGCCCTGCCTTCAGCTGCCGCACCAGGTCAACTGCCTCATCCGCCAGCTTCCTGCCCTGAGGGCCACAATCCTCCCCCCCTTGAGAATCTCCTCCAGCCTCCTGAGGAGACTCTGCACCAGAGGGGTCACCTGGCTGATGGTGGCCATGGAGGAGCTGATGGTCTATCTCATGGCCAGGAACGGTCTCAGGACGAAGACCATGTGAGCCAGGAACTCCCATTCTTCCCCATCATACCCTGGAGGTGCCCCCCTGTCCATCACCAATGAAACTTGATGCAAGGTGTATTTCTGCTTGTGAAGCCGCCCGAGCACCAGGAAGGTCAAATTCCACTGGGTGGACATATCCTGTACCAGCTGGTGCACTGGGGAGCCTTGCTCAGCCTGCTTCGCCTGGAGGAGGTCGCTGCCCTTCACTCTCTGGTTAAAGAAACCGGCCAGCTTCCTCCCCCACTCTATCAGGAAACTAAGGGTGCCTGCCTCAATCCCCTTCTTTCCCAAGCCCAGAGCGTCCCTGACCACCAGGTGAAGAGTGTGTGCAGCGCAAGGGATGCTGGCAAAGCCCCCCTCGTGGACTGCCCTGAGTATATTTGCCACATTGACCATCACCACGTACCCCTTGGTGAAGGGCACGCCTGGCTTGACCCACTCCCTCACGATGGCGGTCACAGCTGACTTGATGTTCTGAGATGTATGGGGGCCATCCATTACTTCTGCCTGATGTAGGGCCCACCTATACCCTGCTTTGGGACCCCTCCTGCCACTGCCAAACACTGCCTCTGGGTACTGCCATCAGTGCACCATCACTGCCAGGTAGGCATGTTGCGCATTTTGACTCAACCACAGTTTGGTGGTGAAGTGGACAGTGGCACCCCCAGCCCCTGCCAAGTGCTTTCTCACCCACTCCTTTAAAGCCTGGTACAGGGTTGGCACCACCTGCCGAGTCTGGGTGGTGTATGAGGGCAGCTTAAACTGGGGGCCAGGAAGCAAATCAGGCATGTAAACCCCATGTCCCCGACCACTGAGAAGGGCTGCTCATCCAGCGCTATCATTTCCCCCAACATGCGCGTGGTTTTCAGTTGAAAGCCACGCCATCCTCCACGTCCTGCAGCTGCCAAGGGACTTGGCAACTGCCCCCACCCCAGCTCCTCCATGGTGCACTGACGCTTCTGCTGTTGCTCCCCGCTAACAGCGATACTGCTCCTGCTGCTAGAGATAGCTGTTTGAGAAGGACACTTGCCCGCTGATGGATACGGACGACTGGCCGCTTCAGTCAGGAACCCGCTGGCGTCCAGTGCTCTTGCCTGCCCGCTTAGAAGCACAGTGCTGTGACATCTCTTGAGGTGCCTCTCCATGGCAGTTGTGCCAAGGTTGGTGAGCACCTGCCCACGCTTCACCACCTTCTGGCACAAAGTGCACTGCACCTCCCTGGGATCATCTGCCCGCACCAACTTAAAACGTGCCCAGATGGAGGATTTATTTGCCCCCTCCTGCCTTCTGGCCCACACCAGGTAATGCACTGGTGACAGTGCTGCTGGAAGGGGCAGAACATATTGGACACAGCTCTCTGAGGGACAGCCATCCCCTCAGCACCAGACATCTCCACAGTACTAGTGTCTGCCTCACTGTCCCCAATCAGAGTGATGTCCCCCTGCGAAGGGGAGTACTGGGACCCTGAGGCTAATGGACTGCCCACCATGCTGCTGTCACTCTCCCTGTGCTTCCTATAGCTGCTGCTGCTACTGCTGCTCCTCTCTATGCTGCCATTGCCTGGGGATTGGGCCCTGCCTCTAGCACCCGGGGTGGGATCCACCAGCTCTGAACTGCTGGGGATTACATCAATAATGAGGGTTCGGGACATTGGTGGCCCTGGAGAAACATCTGACACCAAAGCACCTGCACCTGCTGTTCCAGCCATAGCAGAGACAGCTGCAGCCTCCTGGAGTGCAGGCCTTCAAGTGCCCTGCATGGCAGTGGAGGACGCTGGCAGGAGGCGCCGCCGAACCACACCCCTAGTGCCACTGCTGGGAGCCTCTGAAACCTGACTGCCAAAATCCAGCCTGTGCAGTTTGGGGCGTGGTGATGGGCTCGGGCTGCTGCTGCTGCCTGCTGCCACTCTGCTGGCACAGCCCCTGCCATCTCTGCCATGTGCCCCATTGCCTGCCTTACGGGCAGCAGACTGGCCTCTCCTGCTTCCCTTCTCCATGTCTCCCACCCAAAGAATGCACTGGAAGATTTTATTTTATTATTTTTTATTTATTTATTCAAATTTGTAATCTAATATTATATATATCTACACTAACTCTAACTGCTGTTAACTATTCTAAAACCTATGGAACTAAATGGAATATTATCTAATATCTACAAAGGCCTAGTCCTACAAATACACCATAAAATATTAAAACTGAATCACTACATTATCTATCTATCTATCTATCTATCTATCTATCCAGGGATGGGGGGGTGGGGACACAGACAGCTCACAACAAACAACACAGGGAGGGGTACAAAACTGAAATGAAACCTCAATCAATCTAATGCTACTCTAAATAAATCCCAAAACAGGGGAAGGGAAACAGGGATGGAATATATACAGGGAGGAGGGAAGGCTTCAATGGAGGGTAGGGAGAAAGAACATGGGGAGGGGTAAACAATAAAAATAACACCTAAATCTATCTACTCTAATCTAAATAAATGAAACTACAGAGGTAAATGTGTGGAAATAGGTAAAATAGGTGGAGGATGGCAATGGATTAGGAGGCACACAAACTGCTGGGAGAGGGAGACTTCTGAAAAAGCCTGCTGACAGGATCAGTGGCTAGCTCAGAAGGAGTTGGAAAGGGGGAGGGCAATGTCTTTTGTTACTTGCTGTGCTTGCCTTACCACAAGTCCCATTGGCTCCATGCAGCCTAGCCCGTGGCCAATCGCAGACTGTGAAGCCAGTGTTCTGAGGAAAAGAGGGATGGTGATTGGGCAGGATGACTGCTACTCCAAGCCTCTCCACCCCTGGCGCCAGGAACCTTCCAGTCAAGTTTTCCCACCCAAACATGGCCAAACTCATCCGAACGTAGCCGAACACTTCGGGGCTTCAGGCATTCTGTTCAACTGTTCGATTCGGCCATCCGAACGGGCTGAGTTCAAGCCAAACACCAAACGGCCGAATCGCATTTGCACATCCCTAACCAAAGCATGCCAGGTACCCCAGATTTGACAGGGTGCCCGACTGCCAGTACCCATGTATCCAGTTGCAGCTCTACCCATGACCCTGGCACAGAATTCAAAATGCTTAGCTACCCAGCCACACCACAACTGCACCTGTAGCCTCTTACAAACAGCTATCTAGCTGGGCACTATATAAAGTCCTTCCCCTGCTGGTTGACTAGGGCATAAAAGACTGACAGGTCACGGGTTCAAATCTAGTTGCGTGGTAAGCTGAAGGTGTGATTTCTTGCATTTCTATGTTTACTTTAGGAAACAATAATATAGGGCTTGCTTGCCTCCTGTGTGGTGGATTCACTGAATCTTTCCATGGAGTTTCTTTGCCTGTAGAAGGCTTGAACCTACAACTTTCCCACTTCCTTTCCAAAGCTCTACTATGAGAGCTACCAATAGTAGTGCTTACCTGAGGATGGGCACTTTATCTTGGGCATATAAATAGTTTACAATTAGAGCCTTGACAGGCCCCTTCTGATGTGGCTCAGGGTCCTAGGTTTTATGTTACCCTCTGCTTCTACAAGCTCCTTTCTAAGTTCTGGCTTTTAAAATTAGATGGTATTATCCAAAGCATTTTAAAACCATTGCTTGACATTGACTCCCTCGCTAGTTATTGGCCTCTCTCTAACCTTACCTTTTTAGGGAAGGTTATTGTACGGGTAGTGGCTTGGCAGCTTCAAGGGCATCTTGACCGCATCTGGTTTCTAGATCACTCACTGTCCAGCTTTCACCTGGATCATGGCACTGAGACTGCACTTGTGGCTTTGGTCGATGACCTCCACCGTGAATTGGACCATGGTCGCTTGACCCTGTTGATTATATTAGATCTGTCAACTGCCTTTGATACCGTTGACCATGAGATGTTGGTGACCACCTGTGAGACTGTGCTGGGGTGGGAGGGATTGTTCTTGAATGGTTCCTCTCTTTCCTGGCCAGAAAAACTCAGTGAGTGGTGCTCGGGGATTTTTTTTTGTTCACACTGAGACCTCTCGTGTGGAGTCCCACAAGGTTCCATCTTGTCCCCTATCCTGTTCAATGTGTATATGCATCCACTTGGTGAGGCCGTGAGATGGATTGGTGTTCAGTGTCATCAATAAACTGATGACACCCAACTCTACCTCTCTTTTTCATACGACCCAGACCTGGTAGTCTCAGTGCTTATCCAGTGTCTGGCGGCTGTAGGGGACTGGATGAGGGTGAGCCAACTGAAGCTGAATTCTGTCAAGACAGAGGTGATGCTGTTGGGGAAGACGGTGGGTGTGGCATCCCTCCTCATTGATGGGGTTCACACACACACACACCCCGGTTCCCCAGGTTCGTAGCCTAAGAGTGCTCCTTGATTCCTGGCCCTGCCTGGATGTCCAGGTGGTGAGGAGCTTGTTTTGCCAATAGGACTTGACTATTGTAACAAGCTCTATGTGGGGCTACCCATGGTGACAGTTTGGAGGCTGTAGCTAATGCAGAATGTGGTGGCCCACCTCCTCACAAGGGTGGGCCACTAGGAGCATATTATACTGCTGCTCTGTTTTCTGTACTGGCTGCCTATAGTCTTCCGGACTGGATTGAAGGTGTTGGTGTTGATGTTTAAAGCCCTACATGGCCTGGGTCTCATCTATATGCGGGACCGCTTCACTCTTTGGGCTCTGAATTGGCTCCTGTGGTCGATCGGGGGCACCTTTCTTGAGGTCCCCCGGTTATTCCCGGGGGCTACTATGGAGAGGATGTTCTCAGTGGCCATGTCAAGGCTGTGAAACTCCTTCCTAGTGGAGGCCCAGTTGGCCCCCGACCTTCCCTCTTTTAGACAATTCTGTAAGATCTGGTTGTTCTGTCAGGCTTTTGGCAAGGGAGTCGGGTAGAGTGGGTGGTTTTGAGGGTGAGGGTGGGAGAGTTTTTTGTAGTATATACAATTTTTTTAATGAATTACCCTTTTTATGAGATTAAACAGATTTTATATTTGTATTTTTATTTATATTTGTATTTTTAACTATTTTATATTTTGTTTAAAATTGTGAGCTGCCCTGCGTTGCTTTGCAGGAGGGGTGGGGTATAAATGATGCAAAATAAAATAAACAAATAAATAAATATATAAATAAAGTGAGCACTCGTCAGATCCTATGCAAGTAGTGCCTCTTACTCCACTTGAAAATAGCAAATTGGATAGTGCCTATTCGATGGACAGTATACCCATTTTGGAGGGACTTCATTTCAGCTTTAGTTCCCAGTTCTCCAGATGAATATAACCCACATCTCCTACCTGTGCTAAAATCTTATCATAGAACTGAAATAAGGACCTTAGAAAACGGGTTTACGAGACGAATTTCTGGAAGCCGAATTGACCCAACAACATTGGGTACCCATCAGTACCTGATTGCGACCTGATTCAGGTACCCAATGTCCCAGAATACCAACTTTTTGTCCCAGAATGTTGACTTCCAATATTGATTTTTCAACTTCCAACACCTATTTATTGATTTTCCATCCTGCAAAGTCAACTTCTGGTCCTGAAAAATCGACTTCCTGTCCCAATTTTTTTTTTTTTTAGTTCCATCCCAGTTTTTCAATACAATAATACTGATCATTAATTGGAAAATTGAAAAATCAGCACTGGAAGTTACCAATGTTTCATGTTTCTCAGTACCTGATTGTTACCAGGGTAACCTGGCAGCTCCCTGATGTGGTATATGAATATGTGGGTATTACCCTCGAGCACTACATTAAATACCATTTCAACTCTAGTAAGAATTGACTTTCAGGATATTTTAAGTAATAAGTAATAGGTGGCTGGTCCGTATGGTGAGGATATGAGTACACAGACCTCAGGTAACAGATTGTATTGGATGGAGGGTATCAGCAGGGGTTAGGAGAGGGAAGTGAGGAGTCGGGGAGGGCAGAGTGGAAGAGGTGGGTCTTGAGTTGGGATCTGAAGGTACGAAGGGCGTGGACTAGGCAGATGTGGGCAGGGAGGTAGGTCCAGGCATGGGGGTCAGCTAGGGAGAAGGGACAAAGGGGATTAGGGGAGCAGGGGAGGCATGGGAGGGCGAGAGAGGGGACAGAGGAGGAGTGAAGTTCACAGACTGGAGTACGGAGGGAAATTAGCACAGAGGAAGGGGCAGCAACTCGGAAGACTAGGAGCTTGTTCGGGATTCATTCAGGAAGGGGGATCCAGTGAATAGAGGAGAGGAGGGACTGCATGTGGCTGAAGTGATGGGCAAGGTGGATGACCCTGGCAGCAGAGTTTTGGACAGAGATAAGGGGAGAAAGGTGAAAGAGGGGGAGGTCAGTGAGAAGGAGGCTACAGTAATTTAGCCACTAGAAGATCATTGGTGATCTTAGTGAGAGCATTTCCAGTAGAGTGAAGGGGGCAGAAGCCAGATTGGAGGGGGTCAAGGGAGGACTTGGCAGAGAGGAAGTCAAGGCAGCAGGAGTAGACAACACGTTCAAGACGTGTGGAAGTAAATGGAAGGAGTGAGACAATACTGTAGCTAGAAGTGTCAGAGGGGTCATGAGTGGACTTTTCTTAGTATAGGAGAGACAGTGGCATGCTTGAAGGTGGAGGGGAACCAGTAGAGAGGGAGAGGTTGATGATGTGCAGGAGGGATGGGGCAACAGTTGAAGCAATGGAGGTCAGGAGGTGGGAGGGGATGGGGTCAAGGGGCCAAATGGAAGGGTTGGAGGAGGACAGCAGGGAGGAGATTTCCTCAAGGGAGGTGGGGGGGAAAGGAGGACAGGAGAGAAGGAGGGGGAAGAGGGAGAGGGGAGGAAGTAGGAAGAGGGAAGGAGTGGGAAGTGATGTCAAGGCGGATCTTGTATATCTTGGAGGTGAAGAAGGAAAGGACATCTTGATCAGAAAGGGAAGAGGGAGGAGAGCAACAGGGGGGCCTTGAGGAGGGAGTCAAAGGTGGAGAACAGGCAGCGAGGGTCCCTATAACAGGACTCATGCGGGAGGCGTAGTCATTCTGTCTAGTGAGGGGGATAGCAGAAGTAAGGGAGGAGAGACAGAATTTGAAGTGAAGGAAGTCAGCATGAGAGTGGGATTTGCACCAGAGGCATTCAACAGGACAGGTGCAGAGGTGGCAGATAATGGAGGTGAGCCAATGATGGGGGTTGTGGGAGCGGGCGTGGTGGGAGGAGAGGGGGGCAAGGGAGTCACAAGTGGAGGAGAGAGAAGCATTGAAAGTTGAGACAGCAGAGTCAGGGGAGGAGGAGGAGAAGACTGAGGGGAGATGTGGGGGGAGAGAGAGGAGGCAAATTCCAGGGCCTGCAGGTCACAGAAGGAGTGTGGAGATGGGGAAGAGGAGGGGGGAGGGCAGTGGGAGACATTGAAAGAGGCAAGGAAGTGGTTAGAGATGGGATGAGGATCGAAGGAGAAATCAGAGACAGAGCAGTTCCTAGAGAAGACGAGGGCAAGAGAATGGCTGTTAGAGTGGGTGGGTGGGGATTGGGGAAGTTGGTCCAAAGGTGGAGGTTGAAGGAGGACGGAGGCTAGTGAGAGTGACAGACAGGTGAATGATAGGTGTATGAATGATAATAGAAGTTAGAATTGTTTAGGCTGAAGATACTGCGAAGAATTGCTTGAAACAGCAAGACATGACTTGAGGCCATAGGCCCTAAACATTGCTTGAAGCCAAAAGCCCCTAAGTAAACTATGCACAGACTTTAATTTGACAGCTTGCAAGATTTTGACTGCAAACCGCATTACTAAGACTTGCACAAGATGCCAGTGCAACTTGAACTTACACCATATTTGCAAGCATAGCTTGATTTTGAACATTAATTGCTTATACAACAGTTTTGGGCATAAGGCTGAAAACAAACATTTATGAAATGGGACAAAGTTTAACCGGTTACAAAAGAGGAACCATAGAAGCACAGATGCATTCAAGTTAAAATGACTTATAAAAGACATGGGAGGGCCGACTGCCTAACAGCATATGCATGGCCTATGGAACCAGAGACCTATAAATATGGGACAGATGTTTTTTGGAACTTGGATGCCTGTAACATCAATGGACGCCTGTAACATTAATGGACAGGTCCTGGCACTCCATCACCTCTATCATAGTTGGCCACTTTAATAGGAGGTTAGGTATGTATGAATGAATGAATAAACGTTAAAAAAACAATATTGTACTAACCTATAGAGTAATAAGGATTATATTGTTGTTTTTACCTTGCTTTTTGTGTTAATAATAAAGCTCAGAGGTTTTGCCAAAATATATCTCCAGTCTATCTCTGATCTCTCAAATTAACCACAGGATTTAAAAGAACCTTGTCACACAAATACAGTAAGTGAGTAAAAGTTAATTACCGTAAACCAGGCCGAGGGACTTAAGCCAGGGCTGAGGCCTTGATGGAACCTCTTGTGCCCTACGGAAGTAAAAGTGTGTTTTCCCTTCTACCCTTCTATGAGCCAAATCCTGCAGTCAGCTGCCTCTATCTGACCCTCTGTAAGAAAATAAACACTCTGTCTAGGTCCAACAGTTAGTGGTCTTATTCTGTCACTCTGCAAAAAGACGGACTTCTTTTCCCTGTATGTAAATGTATGAAAGCGCTTGTAACACATCAGTGATTTATTAGTAAAAATCCCCAAAACAACCCCGTAAGAAGCACATTCCCCCAAAATACATTTAACCATCAAAAAACCACGTGTAACAAGAGGAAGTGAGAGATGGAGGGCTGGAAAGGGACATCAACGTGAATGTTGAAGTCACTGAGGATGAGAGTGGGGGTATTGTCGGAGAGGAAGAAAGTGAGCCAGGACTTGAATTCAGAGAGAAAAGAAGAGAGAGAGCCAGGGAGGTGATAGATGACAGCAATGCAGAGATGGAGGGGGGAGTAGAGGCGCACAGAGTGAGAGTCAAAGAAAGGGAAGGAGGGGGGGAGAGGAGAAAGCAGTTGGAATTGACAGGAATTAGTGAGGAGGAGGCCCATGCCACCACCCCGACCTTCAGGACGGGGCTGGTGAGAAAAGGAGAGACCCCCAATGGACAGGGTAGGAGGGGTGACAGAGTCGGAGGGGGAGATCCAGGTTTCAGTAAGGGCAAGGAGCTGGAGGGAGAAAGAGAGGAAGAGTTCGTGGATGTAGGGGACTTTATTGGCAGAGGAGCGACAGTTCTAAAGGGAGCAGGAGAATGGGAGCTGATCCGGGGGAAGGCAGGAAATGGGGATAAGATTGGGAGAAGGGGGGGCATCAGGGCTGGCGAGAGATGGGGAGTGTGAGGGAGGAGCAGGGGGGGAAGGTAGCCAAGGGGAAGGAGGAAGTGTGAGGAGGTTTGAGAGAAGTGATGGGCNGGAAGGAGGAAGTGTGAGGAGGTTTGAGAGAAGTGATGGGCTGGGGGGGAGGAAGGAGCAGGGGGGAGAGAAGTAGAGGAAGGAAGAGGTGAGGGCGAAGGGGAAAAGGGGAGAAGGAGGGAGAGGGAAGGTGAGAGATTAGGGCAGGCATGATGGTGGGAGGATAGGAGGGAGGCAACCCAGGGTGTGGGTAGTGGGTTGTTCTTAATAGTCTATATTTTTTTTAATTAAAGGCACTTCATTAGCCTATGTCAAACTAAAATGATGTGATGGTGCTACCATTTTGTTACTAAACTTTGACACACACACACCCCCAACACACACTTTCCCATCCCTATCGAAATTCTTTTGCAAACTCACAGTTAATCACTTTAATCCCCCATTCATGTAGGACACCAGAATTGTGCATGCATAAAATATTAAGACATTGATTTGCCAGGAAGGGTGATCCAAATAATGAAATATAAAAGGCCAAGTCTTCCTCTCTTTCCTGTATCATTTTCTCCCGTGCTACTTTTCAAAAACTAATTCCTCTGTAACTTTTAATACATGAGCACACAAAGAGATTAGTCTCCAAAATGATAATGGTGACATTTGGATTTGGGATTATAAAGTTGAAATAATTTCTCTCCAGAAAGGAACAAGATTGTTTTTTTACCAAGTGAGACACACATTCCACATGTCTTGAGAGGCATCTGGGGAATAGTAGGCTGTTGATTTTTGAGGCCATCAGTCTGGTTTCTTAATGATTAGTTCCATTATTTACTATTAATTTATGTAATGCTTCTAGCATTAAAAGCGTTTTATAGTCCTTAACTAATTCACCCTCACAACAGCCCTGGGAGATAAGTCATTCCTATACCAGTTTTTTTACATCTGAGACTAAGAGATAGCATCTTGCTTAAGGATGGACAATGAGTTCATGGCTAAGACAGGCTGGTATCCCAGAATCAAGTCTAGCACCTTCTCTGATAGGTTTCCTTGATCTTGAAAAGGATCGAGGGGTGGTTGTGGACAATACAATGAAATCCACAGTGAAGTGCCTCCTTCAACCTCTCCCCCATCTCACCTCCTCTCCACCATCTTCCCATCCCTTCCGTGATCTGCAGGCCACCGTGCCCCAGGACTTTACCTCCTTCCTCTCACCACCCACCATGAATACCTGGAAACACCCATCGGATGGGTGGGAGAGCATCCATGTAAAAGACCATGCATGCCCGACCCACCCGCCAACACCCACGGAGCAGCTGGCACCCTCCGTGGGTGGAGATGGGTGGAGATGGGTGTTCAACACCCAAGCGTCTGTGTAAAGCTGAAAACACCCACACCCATGCAGACCAGATCAGCAGAGCCCCACTGCGCCAGTGCCACAGGTCACGCACATGCCCCCACGCAGACACGCCCATGGGGGGATGCCAGACGTCTGGCCGAGAGTGCGTAAAGGAGGGCAGAACCATGGCACATGCGCACGGGCTCCCATGATGGCGACCGGGAAGGTCAACGAGAATGCCAAGGGAGCCGATGCTGCCCCACATATGAGAAGGGGCCAGTTGAGCATGGGGACTGAGGAGCCTCCGGGGGGGAGAGCCCCACCAATGCGGTGCAGGGGGGTGCCCCAGGCAGAAGGCACAAGGGGGGGTGTCCTGGGCCCGGACGGGAGGGGCCCGGACGGGAGGTACAAGGCCCAGCGGGGCGGGGGGCCAGATGAGAGGTACAAGGGGGGGTGTTCCCTGTCAGGGGGGAAAGGGTGGGGAACACACCAGGCCATAACACAGCACACGTCTCCTGGCACAGGGCAGAGGGACCGCACCGACCCCCCCACAGACCGAGGACCTCCAGCCCAGCACATCCCAGGGGCACGGTCAGAGGATCAACAGCAATAGTGGGGTGAGCACAAGGGAACCTCCCCAGCTGGGACAGGAGGGCCCCACCCGGGAGCCACCCAAGGCCTGCCATTGCATCCCAGGGTACAAAGGGCAGGCGACTGCCGCATAACCTGTTCCCCCGTCCCCCCAAGACAGCTCCCAGGCAACGGAGCACTGCACCACCAGGACTGGCCGATGAGGGCCCCCCAGACCGTCAGGTGAGCCGAAGGGTACCCTCCGTACCCATGGGGGCATGGAGGGGGGCAGCCGGACCCAGAGTAATACCTAATGCACTACCCCCAACAGGACACGACCATCTCCATGGCTACCACAGCCACAGGGCGGGTCCCATGCTGCCAAGCCCGTCATCCTCCCACACGCAAGTCCAAAAAGGGGGAGCCCTGGTCAAGGCAGGAGATAAGGGAGTTTATATGCGTGTGGGGGTCCGAAAGGGTCCAACACGACCTGGTGCATAGCTACAAGACCAGACAGGTCTATGAAGCCATCACCGAGGAAATGCAGTGGCAGGGGTACAATAGGGATGCCACCCAGTGCATGCAGCAGGCAAAAGACTTGAGGTCCAGATATAAAGATATCAAGTACAACAATCTCAAGTCTGGCTGGACCATGTGCACAGCCGCGTTCCAGGAGGATCTGGACAAGTTCCTCTGCATGGACGGGTACATCGTGGCCTCCCACACACAGGGCGGTGCCTTCTCCAGGGGCAGACTCAGGGACAACACACAACCCTCCCTGACTGACCCCATGGAGCAGGGGGAGAGGTGCCCCTGGTGAGGCCAGCCAGGAAGTGGGAGGGGACAGCCCCATCCCACTGGGGAGGAGGCACCCTGGGGATCTGAGCACCGAACCAACACACTGTGCGCGTGCCCACAACACCCACAGGTCTACCCACCACAGAGACAGGAGGTGCGTGCGGAGCAACCGGAGACCCAGGACAGTCCCCAGGAAGTTGAGGAACAGGATCCAGGTATGATAGGCCCAGTGGGGCTGAGGGTGGGGGGAAGACCTGGATAGAGGTGCAGAAGCCGGGGCCTGGGTGCCGGTAAACACTCATGCCCCCCCCATCCCATTGCAGCACAGGGCATCCTGGAGGTGTACGAGGTGGGTCCGTGGAGGTCACGGAGGAGGAGGTGGATGAGGTGAGCCCGGCAGCACCCCCGCTACCAGGTGAGGTGCACGTCCATAGCGGGGCACACAGGCCAAGGGGCCACAGGGGGGCAGGGTGTGGAGGTGGGTGGAGGTACAGGGTGGGGAGGGCACCTGGGGGCACGCAACCACAACCAGCAGGGCCAAACAGGGGTCAGGGTTGTGGGGGCAGGAGGGAGCGGATTGTGGGCCCACAGCAGCCCCCACAGAACACATGATGGACACAGGCTCCACCCACGGCAATCCAGATCCGGGCAGCCATCCCACAAGAGGACAGGGCAAGGGGCCCCCACAGGGGAGGACAGAGGGGAAATGCCACATTATGGGGGCTGCTCCACCAGGCACCCCGGGTCATGTGGTAGCGGGCAGCAGGGCACACTGGCCGGAAGCACTAACATGGTGTGGAACCTCTCATTCACAGACCAGGCGCCTGCTTGCGCGAGGGGTGCGGCTGCCGGCAGCATGGAGCGGAACTGGGAGATGCGGGACAGGAACTGGTGCCGGAGGGAGAACCTTGGCAGGGAGCTGCTGGAGGAATCACAACGGTTAGCCGCATGCCTGGGAGCTCGTGCTCACAAAGGAGCTCATCAGAGGGGAGGGGGAGCAGATTGGAGGCGAGCAGCTTTTCCCCCATCCCCCCGGATACAGGACCTGAGGGTGCTGGGCTTGGAGGGAGTGGGGCCCCATTACCAGCAGCTGGGGACCATGAGGCTCCCTTTCCAGATTCCCCCCCACCCTTGCAGGGGTGGGGCTGGGGGAGGGACACTTCTGGGCTGCTCCCCATACCATCGGGGTTGGTCGGAGGATGGAAAGAAGAGGCGACGAACTGGAGACCAGGGGCCTGGCTGGTGCAGCAGATGGTGGTGGTGGTGGAGCGGAGGCAAGTAGCTCTTCCCCCATCCCCCCAGATACAGGACCTGAGGGTGCTGGGCTTGGAGGGAGCAGGGCCCTATTACCAGCATCTGGGGTCCATGAGACTCCCTTTCTACCTTCCCCCACTCCCTTTGGATACAGGACCTGAGGGTGCTGGGCTTGGAGGGAGCGAGGCCCCAATACCAGCAGCTGGGGGCCGTGAGACTCCCTTTCTACCTTCCCCCCCACACTTGCTGGCGTGGGCATGGGGGAGGGACACTTCCAGGCTGCTCCCCATATCATTGGGGGTGTCCGGAGGCCGTGCCAGAGGCACGTGCCGGGGGCACATGCCGGGGGCACATGCCAAAGGGGCACGTCCAAAGGGGCTTGCCCTTTGGTCGTGCCCTTCGGCAGTGCCCAGAGGTGGAGGTGAAGGGGGTATTATATAGGGGGGGTATTGTAAATCTATTGCTGGTGCAGTTGGTGGAACCATCTCCCCTTAGTAAGAGGAAGGAGGAGGTGGAATTGAGCAAACTCACCTGGTGGCAGCAGGTGAGGGGAGAAAGGGTCACTTAGAGTGGTTCTCCTGGGCTGATTATAGACACTCTGAGTGAGATGTGGTCCATCAATATATTTGCATTAGGAGGTAGATGGGTTCTATGCTGCTTGGGAAAGTGATGGGCTTGGAATTTGATATAATGTGTAATGTTGGTATTTCTTGCTGCTGTTTATATAGGGATAGTTCTTTGTGAATTTGATATTGTGTATTTAATTTTGGACACCTCTGTGTAGGCGGTATGCCCTGAGATTATTTTTGTGAGGGTATGGGGGAAGCTAGGTTAGAATATATTGTTTTTTTGTTAGGGGTCCTCTGTGTAGGACTGGTGTTAATTGATATTGTAATTTTGAGGTCCTTGGTGTAGAACCATTTGATTTGTAAGCCGCCTCGAGCTAATTTATTAGCAGAGGCGGGATATAAATAAAAAATCAAATCAAAATCAAATCAAATCAAAATGACCGGTAGATCCTGGCTGCCATGATGGCCCGGTCCCACACCGAGCACCTCTGGAACAGGCGCCAGGCTGCCGCCCTCCAACGTGAGCAGTGGCATGCCTATGACGGGCTGGAGGGTCAGGCCGCATGGCTCATGGACCTCATGGGGGAGACCATGGAGGCCCTGCGGTGTGACCCCCAGTGTGACAGGCCCCGCCATGCCACAGAAAGAGGTTTGGCAGCTGAGCAACACCATGGTGGCCAGCCACTGGGGCCCTGGGGGGTGGGAGGCACTACACGGGGTGTGTGTGCTGGATGGGGAAGACAGGGAACCGCACAGGACACGGCCCCAGTAGGGAACACATTACAGAACCCACACTAAGCACACACACCACAGGAGCTGTGTAGCAACGGCCATTGCCTGAGCCAAGCGTACCAGCTCTGTGAAGCTGTACCGGGCCGTGCATGGTCCATAATACCATGGTCGGGTCAGTACAAGGGCCCCCTTCAAAGGGGGTTGCTCCATGTCACTTGTTATGCTCATATTATTATTATTATTATTATTATTATTAACAAACATTTATATAGCACCAGCAGTGTACCTGGCACTTTACAAAGTAATAAAATTGACACAGTCCCTGCCCCTGGGGCTTACAATCTGAGAGACAGGAGCTGGGGGAGAGACTTAGGAAGGGGAACAGAGGGAGAGACAAGGGGTCTAACATTCATGAAGA
>QEPC01006491.1:857605-893435 GCA_003113815.1 Sphenodon punctatus | reverse complement strand
AGAGCCTTGAGGAACACCAACTGAGAGGGGTAAGGAGGAGGAGGCGGAGTTGGAGAGAGACACATTAAAGGAGCGGTCAGAGAGGTAGGAGGAGAACCAGTTATGGACAGAGCCACAAAAGCCAGTGGGATGTAAGGGGGCTCCCTGGGTGACCATGGGGCCCCCAGTGGCCCGGACCCTGGCATGGGAAAGAGATAGGTGCACAAGAGGATCGTTTACCCCATTCTTGATTCTCCTCTCAGGGACAGTCAGTGGAGGCCGGGATGGAGTGGCCAGTGGATGACAGGGGGGCCGGGCCATCCAGTCAGCGATTGCTGCGGTTGGCTGCGGCTAGGGCTCGCCATCCTTTGAGCCACAGTGATGCGGCCAAGAGGGGGCGTGGGTACCCCAGAAGTTAACCTCCCCCACCCATTGTACACATCCCCCACCAATAAAGATGTGGAACCCATACCTCGCTGTCACTTCCTCTGTCCCAAGACAGGTGGCCTGGAGGGGCTCACGGGGTGTGTGTGTGTCTCTGGCAGGGTGGGGGTACTGTACAGTGCCTGGCCGGCCAAAAGGGCCAGGGGCCAGCCCGGTGAGGCCACAGGCAGTTGTGGTGGCTGGAACAGGTGTACACAGACCCATCACCCGGCGAGTGGCAGCAGGCAGGACACTGCGGGGCCTGAGCATCCTGCGGCAAACAGTGAGGGGAGTGCTCACGCAACCCAGCAATCCACGGTACCCATTCCCGGGACCCCCGTCACCCACACATGGCACAGAGGCACGGTTGGAGTCCAGCTTTAGTGAAGGGGTGCATAGGATTATGGATGTGGGTGTGGGTCAGCCGCTGCCCCATGTTCGGCTGCCTGGGCAATGATGCAGTTGCAGATGGTGTCCCTGTTCTCCTCTGAGATGTGCCAGAATGCCCCGCCCTGGGCATGTTGGTACAGAGGCATGGGGCCAGCCCTGTGCACCGGTGGTGGATTGTCCAGGGAAGCACCTCCTGTTTCACAGACATTGTGCAGGATGCACGCTGTCAGGACAAGGATGGGGGTGTGGTCCATGTCGAATTGGCTCCTGTTCATCAGGAGGCACCAGCGCATCTTCAGGAGCCCAACGGCCCGCTCCACCACACTGCATGCGGACGACAAGCACTCGTTGAACAGGCGGTGGTCTGGGTTGCACTCCACTGGATAGGCCCGCATGAGCCACGGGCTGAGCGGGTAGGCGGGGTCACCTATCATAACAGGGGCCATGAGAACCCCCTCTATCACGCTGTACAGGTTGGGGGTGATCTCCCTGTCAAACATGCGTGTGTAGAATGGGAAGGAATGCAGGATATGCGCGTCGTTGCTCCACCCCGACTGGCCTGTGTACTCGTCTATAAACAGGCCCCTATGATCCACCACTGCCTGCAGATTGATGAAGAAGACCTTTTTCCTATTCATGTAGTCAATCTTTGCATGAGGGGGTCGTATGATGGGGATGTGGATGCTGTCAATGGCCCCGATGTAATGAGGGAACCCCAGTTCCTCAAAGCCACACATCACCTCCTCGGGGTCACAGAGCTGGATGACCCACTCCAAGAGGAGCTCTATGAGCAGGTCACAGAGGTCATGGAGGGCCCTGTTCATCGTGGCTGTGCCCACCCTGAACTGCTCCCCCATGCGCCTACAGGAATCCGGGTTGGCCAGCCGCCATACTGCCATGGCCACGCACATCCCTGGCAGCAGCGGGAAGTGCATGCTGGTCTCTTGCCTCCAGAGGTGAGGGTTGAGGAGCTCCCCCAAGTGTGTCAGGAGGGAGCGGGTCATCCGGAAGTGGTCCGTCCATTCCTCATCCATCCAGGTGGCCAACATGTTCTCCCACCAGTCATTGGTGCACTGCTGTGACTAGTTTCATCGCAGGGTCGGTAGGGTCACACAGAGGCTGTACACGTTGAGGGACCATTGGGCCAGGATGAGCTGGCCTTTCTGGGACACCGCTGAGTCCAACAGGGCACAGTGTCAGATGGCTGCCCGCCTAGCCCATCGCACAGTTGCCGCCCTCCTGAGGTTTGCTGCCTTCCGACGCTGTGTCCCCAGGAGGACGGAGCCTTGACCCGGCAGGAGGAGCAGGGCCATCTGCTGGAGCAGCATGCGCAGTAGCAGGAGGACTGCACCCAGGATTCACAGCAGCACGTGACTGGGCTGTGGGTCCTCGTCCTCCGGCAGCATGGTTCTGCAGCTCCCCACTCCTGGCCACCCCCCGCTAGCTAGTGCCATGTCTTCAGCGCGCTTCACTGTGTGGCCTGTGCCTCCGGCCCACACTCCCCTTTTGTCGCTGGTGCACCTCTGTGTCCACCCAGCTTGGTGTCGCCATTCTCCATTTGCTGCTCAACCCCGTGCTACTGCCTCTATGCCCCATGCCATACCACCTGCATTGGGTCGCTTATGTACTGTGTAGCTCGGTGGTGGCAGGGCACCAATTGGTGCTGCACTGGAGGTGTGCTGGAGCTGCCACCGGTTGCCCATCCTGGCTGATCATTTCCACAATTGTCCTGGCTGCATGCTCACCGGGGGGGGGATGGGACCGCATGAACCCCAGGGTACCGCTGCCTCCACACCTGCTCTACATTCTCCCCTGCCATGGTCCGCCTTTGCATGCTGCAGCTTTGCGCGGTGTGGATACAATGCCTGGCTCGGCTACTTGGCCTGGTGCACTGCCCGGCCGTGGCTTCCCTCATCTCTCGTCACCTGTGCTGGATCCCTTCTGTCTTGTGTGTGGGTTGCAGAACCCCAGCCCCAGCCCCAGTGGACCGGCCTATCTCTGGCATGCAAGGTCACCTGTGGGTAAGGGTAGCCTCTCGTTACATGCTCATCCCAGTCACTTCAGCCCTCCATCTCCAACCTGTTGATTCACCGGAGCGGGCCCCACTCCTGCTATGGCTGGTCGTTGTGCAGGGCCCTCAGCCGGGGCTGTCAGGGAGGGGTGGTCGCCCTGTGTGAACATGCTGTTGGGGGCCCTCTGGCTGATCCTCGACATTCAGCTGTTGGTGGGCGACCCCCTGTCGGTGGTGGATGGCTTTCGGCTCCTGTTGCGGTACATGTGGACAATGGGACACCAGGTCGGTGCCCCAGCATGCCGGGGGCATTCCCTTGAGCTTGGTTTCACCCTCCTGTGCCAACCTCCTTGGGGGCACCTGCCTGCCATTGTCATGCCGTGGACCACTGCGGAGGTAACGGCCACTCGCCTGCTGACAGCACGACCCGGGTTCGGCCTTGCCTTGCTGTCTGGGGTCCCTCTGTTGCTGCCCTGTACACTGGCACCCTCCTGCCTGCCCATGAATTCCCGCATGCGCCCTCGGACGTGGGGGCCCTCCTGTGGGACCTGGACTTGCTGTTCCCTGAGGTTGGTGGCCCACTCCAGACCGGGGACCCTTCCGCTGTGGAGTTCGCCGCCTTTCAATAGGTGAGGGTCCTTCCAGCTGTGTGGGCTGCGGCTGCTGGTGCAGATCAGCTTCTTCCCCACTTCTTCCCTGCTGCCTTTCTTGCCTAAAATGGCTGAGCATGGGTGCAAGTTCTCTGTTTCCTATTTTTTTTATTTATTTATTTATATCCCACACACCCCTGCACACTGGCAGCTTGGGACGGTGCACAACATTTCAAAACAATAAACAATAAAACAATTTAAAATACTACAAAATAAAAATATTAAAATATCAAGCAGAAGCTAAAGTCAAATAAAACCCCTCCCCTATCCCCCACCTTCCCCACCCCCTCCCCGAAAGCCCGGCAGAACAACCAGGTCTTACTATATCTATGGAAAGAGGGGAGATCTGGGGACATACGGGCCTCCAACGGGAAGGAATTTCACAGCTGAGGTGCGGCCACCGAGAACACCCTCTGAGTCATCGCCACGCAGCGTGTCTGGGGGATTTCAAGTCGGGCGCCCCCAGATGACCGCAAGGGCCTGAGGTGGTCTTGCAGGTAAGCAGGAGCCAAGCCATTTAGGGCTTTATAGGTCATTACCAACACCTTGAATTGGACCTGGAAGACAATAGGCAGCCAGTGAAGAGTACGGAGCACAGGTGTAATGTGCTCACGGTGGCCCGTTCCCATTAGGAGGGGAGGCGTCGCATTCTGTACCAGCTGCAACCTCTGGACCGTCATCAAGGGTAGCCCCATGTAGAACACATTACAGTAGTCCAGTTGAGAGGCAATTAAGGCATGGATGATGGTGGCCGGATCCGAATCTGAGACAAACGGCTGCAGCCGTCGCACCAGATGCCTTTGGCGAAATGCTCCCCTCGCCGCAGTCTCCACCTGACAATCCAGGTGGACCTGCAGGTCAAGGAGCACCCCCAGACTACAAACCTGAGTGGCCAAAAGGGGGCAGACCCCGCCTATGACAGGAGCCACCACCCCCTCAGCCCTACCCACCAACATCACCTCTGTTTTCTCAGGATTCAGTCCCCCACAGCTGCCAAGCACTGGGTAAGCACCGAGACTGCTGGGCCTGGGTCTCCAGAAAACAAGAGCTAAAGTTGTGTATCATCAGTGTACTGATGACATCGCACACTGAACTCTCTCATGACCTCACCCAAGGGTTGCATATACACGTTGAACAGGTGAGGGGACAGAATAGAATCCTGCGGAACTCCACACGTGAGATTCCGGGGAGATGACATACATTCCCTGTGAACTACCCACTGAGTTCTCCCAGCCAGGAATGAGCTGAAACATTCAAAAACAATCCCACTCACCCCGGCCTAGTCCCGCAGCCTTGTCACCAACATCTCGTGATCAATGGTATCAGACACCGCTGACAGATCCAATAAGATCAAAATTAACCATCTGTTCTGATCCAATTCACTGCGTAGGTCATCGACCAAGGCTACAAGTGTAGTCTCCATGCCAAACCCAGGGTGAAAACCAGACAGCAAGGGATCAAGAAAACTGACCCGGTCCTGGTGCCACTGTAATTACCAGGCCACCACCCATTCAATAATCTTCCCTAAAAAGGGAAAATTAGAGACTGACCAATAGCTGGCCAGGGAGTCAACATCCAAAGATGGCTCCTTGAGCAGAGGCCGCACCACCACCTCTTTGAGACAGCTCAGCACTCTGCCCTCCTTAAGGGAGGCATTGACCACCCCCGCCAGCAACGACCCTAACGTCTCCCGGATGGTCACAGCCAGGACGGGCATGAATCTGATTCACAACAGGTGGCCTGAACTGTTCCAAGGACATCCGACGTGTTAGCGGGCAATACCCACTGAAACTGATCCCACAACAGACATGGTGGGAGTTCCCGTACCTCTGGTTCACCCACTGTCACAAATGCAGCATTGAGGTCATGATGAATCTGAGTGATTTTATCTGTAAAAAAGTCAGCAAACATATCACAGTGGGCACTGGAACATTCCAGTTCGAGGCGGAGAGAAGCCGGACTGACCAACCTCTGCACCACCCGGAAAAGCTCAGCTGGACGTGACTTTGTAGATGCAATGAGGGCAACAAAGAACCTTTTCTTTGCTGCCTGCACTGCAACAGCATACGCTCTTAGACTAGCTTTATGCTGCAGTCGGTCAGCTTCAGTACGAGTTCGGTGCCACCATCACTCCAACCACTGTCCATCCTACTTCTCCGGTGCAGGTCCTCCATAAACCACGGTGACCCCCACCGTCAGTTTTCTAGAAGCAGATGATTGGGAGCCATTCGGTCGGTCAATAGCCTTGGCCAACAAGCTGTTCCAGAAGGCAATGAGGTCACTGAGCGAACAATCATCAAGACTGGAACGCATTTCCCCATGAGCATTCTGGAACCTCTCTGGTTCCATAAGTGTCCGGGGTGGACCCAATGAACTGGTCCTGCACCTTTCCGGTGGCAGACATGTGCCAGGAGACTGGTACAGAGAAGGTAATGATCTGTGCATGGCAGGGGTAAAACTACTACACCCCTCACAACCGTATCCCTCGCCTCAAGGCTGGTGCAGAACATCAGGTCAAGGGAATGTCCTCCCTCATGCGTTGGGCCCTTTACCCTCTGAGACAGTCCCATGGTTGTCATGGCATCCATGAACTCATGCTCTGATCCCCCTAAATTGGCATTGGCATGGATGTTTAAGTCTCCCAGAACCAAAGTCCTCTGGGACCACAAGACCACCCCGATACCAGTTCCGCTAGAGAGTGTAGGGAGGCTGCAGAACAGGTAGGTGCACAGTATACCAGCAGCAGCCCTAATCTGTCTCTTGCCAAATCGATCACAAGGTGGACCCCCTCCATGCCCAAGATGGTCTGCACAGGATACCGCCTCACAGACAAAGTGTCCTTAAAAACAACAGCTACACTGCCTCCCTGCCCCTCTGATCTGGCTGGTGCTGAACAGAGTACCCGGCTGGAACAAGGTCAGTCAATATCGGCCCCGACTAATTGTACAAACAGGTCTCTGCAATACACACGAGGTCGGCCAATTGATCCAAGATTAACTCTTGGACCGACGTTGATTTATTACTCACTGACCTTGCATTCAACAGCAACAAATCCAGACCAGGGGCTCCTCCAATCTTGATCCCTGCATTACCTGCTTGAGGGCCTATACACGGGACATAAATTAAGTGACTGTCCCTCCTCACAGTTGTTCTCTGCCTCCCAGATGGACCATAGTTACCCTGGACCATCACGGCCCTAATGACTGTCGACCCTCCCACCCGGCCCTCTCCCCCCTCCCTTCACGGTGGTTGTCCCTCTGGACCCCCGAGGAAACACCCCTACTTACGCATAATTCATTGCCAATGAGGCTAGCCACCTCCTCCCCGATCACTTGTTTAGCAGAGACTGAGCACATTTACAGCTGCCCCTATAAAAATCTGGACCTGCTGTCATCAGAGCTGTGGGTGCGCATATACATTTTTCGACCAGCGTGGACTCCTGGTACAGGTGTTCATACATGTTGATGTTTCCCCTCTTTCTATGAGGATGGATAATGTGGGGAAACACACCCTGTCATTCCATAAGGTCAAGGTCAAGACACAGCTGTCCAGTTGTCCATTGTGCTCACTATCATTGTGGCAATAATGAAACTTGAAGATTGCGTTCCCAATATGATGTGATGGGCGGGTGTCTTTGAAAGAAAGTAACTGACGGAGGAATGAGAAGACAGGCAAAGAACGTGGAGAAGCAAGAACAGAAGTGGTGGAGCATCACGTAAGCCCAGAATCATTTCCATCCATAATTGATTTCATGTTTGCCTTTCCCAGTCTTGCAGCATGCGCTGTTAATGGCCTGCCATAAAAAGTACTGTACTGTGCATAACACAGAGCAACAGAATGCAAAATATTTACAGTGCCAGCACGGGGTGAAATTAACATGGGAGAATCACAGGGGCGGAGAGTGTTCATTCAGGACATCCAGTGCAGATTTGCAAATGTACAAAAAGCAACTCCAGTAGCACTCTGATATTTATATTTTAGTGGGGCTGGTGGAATAGGGAGGGGAAAAGGGGGGCATGCCAGTTCTCCATGGGACATCTCAATTATTCCATTTTGAGCATGTTCTGGATCTCCATCAGAACAGGGAATAATAGTGGTCTGCATTTCAATGGATCCGGATTGGAGGGGTGTATTTTGATGGAATTGGAATCTGTTGAAAAGAATTGTTTCATCCCTAGGGTTGGATTCCTGAGAGAAGCAGTGTTAGGGTGTCACTCCCTAGTTCTACTCATGGTCCCACCACTGGAGAGACAAGTGTTTGGGGCAGGTGTGGGCAGATTTCTTGGCAGATGAGTGGCAGGTGTGAGTTAGGGAAGTCACAGAATTTAGATTTTGCTTTAACTATTTGTTTCAGGTTGAGAAAGGCCCCAACTCTTATTGTTCAAGAGAGTGGCTGCATCATGGGTGTGCTTACGAGGGAGTTATAAGGCTCAATTTACCCCAAGAGATTCTCCAAGTTTGGGGAGGAGACTCCCTTAGAAGAGATCTGAATGTCGTTACTAGTGCTGAATCAAGCAATCGCAATGAAAGATGTTTCCATGGGAAACAGACCATTTTCCTGTGGTTGTACGATGAGGAAACTTACTGGCTTTTTCACTATTTTCACTAGTTCGGTAATGCTAGTAATTCTTCCTAGACAGAAGCAGCCACATACCACGTAACATTCCTTATGTTTTGCTTTTGTACGAGCAAGTTCACTACGTAACTTTCATCATTTGCCTTATTGGTCCTTGGTTTGGCTCCTTGTAAATTGTGTTTTCCTTGTTGTATTTCATAGACTAGTCCTTGTTTTCTGCATTCTGATGCTGGAAATGGTCATTATATGCTGGAAACTGACAAAAATACAAGAAACAAACTGGTGGAAAATACAAAAAACCCCTGAAAAATAAAAAATACCCCAAAATACTGAAAGCTAACAAAAATACAAAAAAACCCTGCATATAATCACAAGCACCGATCTTGAAAACAGTGGAAGCGTGGAGTCAACGGATAGTGAAGAAACACTGATGAACAGTTGTGAGCGCTCCTGAAAGGTAGGTATTTTTTCCCTGAAGATACGGGAATTGTCATTCTCACCTCAGCTCTAGTATTTAATCCTGACTTAAACTGAAATGGGTACCTGATTTGGTGCCCATGAGTAATACCCACATGTCTGGGCATCTGGTATTTTTGGGTAGCTGTTTTGGTGCCCAAATACTGGCCAAATACTCAAAAGACATACATTTTGGTTACAGATTTTTTTTAAGTATCCTAAAACCAAAGGCTGCTAACACGCATTACAAAATGGGCTATGATGGCTATTATTATTCTGCCATTTTTGTAATGTGTGCATGTACTATATCCTTTTTATGCTGCGAGATCTTGAGTCGCACCGCTGTTAGATGAGGGCGAGCGCCTCCGGAGCCGCACGTTAAGAGAGAAGCCGCACCGTGCTTCTGGAAGTGACATTCTCCCCATTGCTGGCAATGGCGATGGCCGGAGACGCGGCGCTGTGCAGAAGCGCATTTTAGAGATCTGAAAATTGAGATCTCTAGAACGCGCCTCTGCACAGCGCCGCATCTCTGGCTACCACTGTTGCCGGCAGCGCAGCTTCTCCCTTAACACGCGGCTCTGGAGGTGCTTCTCAGTGACTTGTCTAAAAACAGCCTCATTGTAAGAGCTACTAAATGTGGCTTTTACAATGACCCAAGATCTTGCAGCATAAGGGGAATAGCGCATTCACACATTACAAAAATTGCAGAAAGAACCAGGATGAAATCAATACTTTGGTATATCGGTTGTTGGTATTTTGGGGGTATCTGATCAAAAACAGTTCAGGTACTGAAAAGTACCAAAATATTTATTTCAATTCAGGTACCAGAAATGTTATGGGTGTACCCATTTCTACAGGTACTCATTACTGCTCTACCCTTGACTGAACATGCTCAGTGGCTTCAAGACCTCTCATTTTGGAGCAATGGCCAAAGCACTTGATTTACATTCACATATAAGAAAGGTTTGAGTTGAATTGAACCTTATGGAGAAGTTTGCCTGGTGCCTACTCTTCCTATACTTGGTTCAAACCCAGCACTTTTAGTATTTTGTAGGGTTGAATTGAGAATCAGGTTTTGATTCTCACGAGAAACCTGTGTGAATTGAGAACCACCAGTGAGATCTCAAGGAGATCTCGCTAATGGTTCGAGATCTTGTCAGTCTCAAAAAAACAACACGCACATGCACATGGCTACCACAGCCATTCTCCACACGTGTGGCCCTTTTCCAAGATGGTCCACCATTTTGCAAAAGGGCAGCTGGTCTGCATGTACACAGAACTGACTGCCCTTTTCCAAAATGGCACTGACACATTCGGCACAATCTTGGAAAAGGACCATGCATGCACAGAACAGTTATGGTGGCCATTTTATTCATGCGTGGAGAGGTTTTATTTTATTTTTTCAAGATTCTCAAGAGAACTACGTCCAAGAATGGCTGATTCTTGACTTATTCTCAAGAGGCCCACAAAGTCTGCAAAATTTGCAAGAGCGAGTTTCAGTCTTTTACATTCAACAGCATCATAGTCACCTCTGTGGTTCAAATCTTGACACACCGTATCAAGTGACTATTACCCAGACAGTTACTGTTTGTCACACCCGTTAAAGCCAGAGGATGGAAGTTGCTCAATCCAAGGACCATTATTTTAAACCAAACTGGGTTTCGGCGGATGAAACGTGAAATGTCATATTTCCTGGCCTTTAGAATAGTTAACTCATTTTACTAAGCTCCCCAGGGGGCCCCCCTGGAGGATGCTACTATTTGAAGCTTCTCTTTCACCCCAGAGACACAACAGGCAAGATGGGGCTCCAGGCAGAGAAGAAACCTCAAAAAATACTTCAAAGAGGTTCTTCCTCCCTCCCTCCCCATGTCAGGTTCTCTTAAATCAGTGGTGGTAAAGTAATCCAAGCATCGTTAGCGACAACCACAGATTTATTGCCTCCGGTTGAGCTGGGATTGTTTAATGGAGCAATGTACATCTCAGCGACGGGATTTGAATTTTAATAAAGTTTGTTTTAAAATATGGTTCTAGCTCAGCAAGCAGCTGTGTCATTGTTGGCACTTGCTTATTTAACAAAGTCACTTCCCCGTGCGTTGTCCTATTCTCGTCAGCTGGCTGTAAAGACCCCCAACTCTTTATAACTGATTGGAGTCTTTGCTAAGGCAATGGGGATGCATACAGGTTTGACCTGCAGAACCTCTATTCCTGATGAAGAAACATAATCTGAAAAGAATCCTGCTAGTCTCCTAGAATGTTTTATATCAAATAAGTTAAGTACAGTTTATAGCGACTTTGTTACTTTGGAAATAGGATGTGTAGCAGTGCCAGCTAGGGGTGTGCAATTAATTTTAGTTAAATTAGTAACTAAAATGATTGTTTACATTCATTTTAGTTACTAATTTACCTAGAACAAAGTTAATTTCAAACAAAAGTCATTTTAAAATGTCATTTTTGTTTTGCCCTATTGGACTCTACAACCTGCTATGAGACTGTGAAGCACTCCATGGAAGGCAGAGAGGAAGGGAAGAGGGAGAGCAGTCAAGAGACATGATTGACATCCCCGCTGGCCAGTTGACTCTGGGAACACATCAGGCAGCACCGTGACAGACACAGAGAACCCCATGGATAAATCTTTCTTCAGTGCTGTCAGCAGTTTGGCAGTGCCAATCAGGAGGCTGGAGGGAGGACACTGGGGACCCTATAACCCCCTAGGAGTGCCTGCCAGTGCCTCCTGCTCCTCTGCTAGCCTGCTGCCTGACAGTGCCTGCTGCTTCTGTTCCTGCCTGCTGCCTTCATGTGCTTGCTGTTTTTGTGCCTGCTGCCTTCTAGCCTCTCTCTAATATTCTACCATCCTGGGGCCAGGCCTCAACTTAGGGGCAGGCCCCCTAGGCCCGGGCCTTGGGCGGCATTTTCTGAGGGGTGGCAATCCTGGCCACAGCGCTGCCCCGCTCAGTTTTTCCCCCCTCCCTGCATGGCTGGAGGCTGCTGCCTGCAGCTGGAGCCTGCTGCCTAGGTCCCTATCACTCACCTGCCTCTGCTGTCTGCCTGCTAGTAGTGCTGCAGCAGCAGCAGGACACCAATTGGTCTGGGAGATAAAGCTGTTTGTTTACAAACAACTCCTCCCCATGTGAGTGATCAGAAGGTTGTTGCCTTGTAACAAAGGTTCTTTGAGATGGCTCCTGACATTCTCACAACTGAGTTGTGCATGAGAAGCTTGCTAAATTCAAATAATAGACCACGTAATGGTCTCAAGATCCTGTTGTACAAAAGCACTCTCCCCTTCAGAATGATAGTTCCTTCCAACTCTTTCTAGGAATATAAGAAAAAAATTCCATGCAGAACTGGAATGATGGGTGTTGCGAGAATGTTTGGTGCCATCTCAAAGAACCTTGTTTACAAGGCAGCAAACTTCTATTCTTCGAGTGGCACCTCACAGGCCCTTTTTACACAGCTCTGCTGTTTGGGAGGGTCCATGGGCACACAGATGCATAGGTGGGGCATGTACACACACCTGCATCGCCACTCACCCCCTGCTCATCTGCACCCATGGAGCAACCGCCATTTTCCCCAGTTGCTCCATGCATGCGGAGGGGCTTGGCTTGGGTGCAGCAGCCTGAGAAGGGTCTAGGGGCACAAAATTCCTAAGTCTGCCCCTGCCTGGGGCACTTGCTGCAAATTGAATCCCTGTCATACTTGCGGTGTCAATGCCAGTGCCTGCTGCTCCTCTGCCCACCTGGGGCCTTCCAGTATCTGTGCCTCCTGTGAACCCCTCCTGGCATGAGGGGTTCAGGAAGGTGCCCCAAGGGGCCTGTCTGGGACCACTTCAAGGAAGTGATCCCAGGTGACAGCAGTTGGGTGGCCTGCCTTCACTGTGGGAAGGTAGTGTGCCATTGGAATAAGAGGAGGAATTTAAGTAATAATGGCATGAATTTCCACATGAGGACATGGAATAGGGCTTTGCTGCTGTAAGAGACATCAGAGAGTGTGAACAAGAGTGGGTTCGCTACTGCAGCAAGCATGAGCAGCAGCAGACCTTCCTCCTCTGCTCATGGTAAAGGGAAGGAGGGAAAGCTGAAGCAGGTCCCATCTTGAACTCCCTGACAGCAGCAGCAGGTCACAATGGAGGATCTGGGGTTTGGGCAGTTGTGGCAGTTGTGGCATGGCAGAGTGCATCATCCAGCAGCAATCAAGATCACCAGGTGGGTGGGGGAGATGATTTCCCTGGATGATCAGTCATTTAGCATAGTGGAGGACCAGGTATTCTGATGGCTGATGGCACTGTTGGCACCCCAGTACCAGCTACCCTCATGCCCCACCTTCAGTAGGCAGGTGGTGTCCTCCCTGTACCAGGTAGCCAGGGAGTGGGTGAGAGAGCAACTGTCCACAGCAGGTGGGGTAGTTGTGCATTTCACCACAGACATTTGGAGCAGCCAAAATGCACAACATGCCTGCCTGGCCCTGACCGCTCACTGGTGGCAGCTGTGGGTGGCAGGTGCAAAAATAGCAGGTGGTAGGGGTGAGGAGGCAGTGTACAGTTGTGCCCATCTCTACGTCCAGGTCTTTGACGAGAGCCACATTGCCATCAACATAAGGGGAGTCTTGGACACCATGGTGGATGGGTGGCTAAGAGGGGAAGCCCCATTCACCAGGGGGTTCATGGTAACTGATAATGCTGCAAACATGAAGAGGACAGTGCAGTATGGTGGGTTCCAGTACATCCCCTGCACTGCCCACACCCTTCACCTGGAGGTGAGGGATGCTCTGGGCCTGGGGGAGAAGGCAATAGAGCACAGCAGCAGCCTCCTTACTCTGTTAATTGAGAAGGGCAGGAAGATTACAGGATACTTTAAGAGGAACATGAAGGGTGGTCACCTCTTGAGGGAGAAGCAGGTGAAGTTGAGGTTGCAGGAGCACTGTCTCGTGCATGATGTCAGCACCAGGTAGAACTCCACCTATAGCATGATGGAGCGTCTGGTGGAGCAGAGGCCGGTCCTGCATGAGGTAGCCTCAGAGGGGGAGATTGGGGTGGAAAGGCACTCGGGTGGGAGGAGTGGACAATGATGGCCCAGGCCATGCATGTCTTTAAACCCATTAAGGATGTGACAGAGAGCCTGAGTGTGGTGATGGCCACTCTGAGCCAGGTAACACCTCTGGTCCGAAGTCTCATCAGGAGGATGGAAGGCTCCCTGAGGGAGCAAGGCGGGGGGAGGAGAAGTGGAAGCTTGTTCCACAGGTGGTGGTCCTGGTACAAAAGTTGAAGGAGGGACTGATCAGGTGGTTTGACCCTATTATATAAAAGGAGGTTTATCCAGAGACCCAGGGTGAAGGCAAGCATGGCAGCTTTCATGCAGACTTCATCCTGAGGAAGCATGCTCTAGTGGAGATGGTGCGGGCAGTCGAGAGAGAGTCACACAACGGCAGCAGCAGGGCAGCCAGGAGGGGCAAAGCAGCATCAGGAGGGTGGAGATGCAGAGCACTCCCAGGAGCAGCAGCAGCAGCAGCAGCAGAAGCAGAAGCAGAAGCATGTCCTTGGCCATCACCTGCCCTGAGTGGACTACCCCAGGGCAGGCAGTGTGGGGACATGCAATTGGGAAGGAGGTTGGCAGCAGCAGCAGCAGGCAGAGGGAACAGGAGCCTGACAGTGTGGAGAGGGCTGTGGTGAAATATGAGGAGCCTGTGGTGGATCTCAGCAGCAATCCCCTTCTGTACTGGACAGAGAAGGCAAAAATATGCTGTCACCTGATGTACATGATGAGAGAGAGAGAGAGAGAGAGAGAGAATGGTTCCCTGCTGCTAGAATGAGAGACAGAGAGAGAGTGGTGGGTGGGGAGAGAGAGGTACATCCACCTCAAGCTGCCACCTGACAGAACCAGAGAGAGAGCTCATTTGAGCCTATGCTCAATGCTTACATCCATCAGCAAATCCACCAGAATATGGAAACGTATGTGCCTGTGTGCCTGCCTCCCTGAATCTATCACAATGATTGAATGAAATGTGCCCAATCACACACTAATTCTCTCTCTCTTCCTCCTATGCCCTGCTCTTCATGGGGCAATCAGTCGGGGGCTTCCCAAGGCTCCCCTCTCTGATACCCTGCCACTTGGGGGCTTGCAAATGACTACCACCAACAGTAAGCAAAACCTATCCAAGTATCACATGTCACCTGAGCTTCTCAAGGCGACCCCCAGTGGGGCGATCTCTGTGCGAGAGTGAACAACTGATGCCATCTTCTGCTGAAAAGCCTCTCTCTCTCTCTCTCTCTCTCTCTCTCTCTCTCTCTCTCTCTCTCCCCTACTCCTCCCCACAGAAACATGCCCAGCTATTGTTACTGCTGCTGCCAAGCTTCCAGCTGCCCAACTGCGTGTTCCTCTGATGCTACCCGCCACCACCTGCTGCCCTCCTCTCTCTCTCTGGCACCCCGCCATGGAACATGCCCTGCTACTGCTGCCACCCCTGCTCCTGCCAAGCTGTCATGTATCTGACTGCCTGCTCCTCCATTGCCACCCACCGCCACCTGCTTCCAGAGAGCCTCCAGGAACCTCCAGGATGGGACTCCCAAACAAGCACAGAGGCCACCCGGAGGCCCAGGGGATGAGGCAAACCCCAAACCATTTAGGGCTTTATAGGTTAAGACCAGCACCTTGAATCAGTCCCAGAAGACAATAGGCAGCCAGTGCAAACCTTGAAGCACTGGAGTAATGTGTTTCCTATGGCCCGGCCCAGTCAAGAGATGGGCCACAGCATTTTGCACCAGCTGAAGCTTCTGAACTGGGTAGCCCCATGTAGAGCACGTTAGAATAGTTCAGTGGCTGAGGTGAAGAATGCATGGATGAGGATGGTGAGGTTTGAGTCTGAGACATATGGGCGAAGTCGTCTCACCACATGTAGTTGCGAAAAGGCACTCCTGGCACAGCCAACAGCTGGGACTCCAAGTGCAGCTGGGAATCCAGGAGCACTCCCATGCTTTGCACAGATGGAACCAATGGAGACCAAACATCCCCTATTACAATAATAGGAGTGTTCCCCTCTCCCAGTATATTCCCCTTTCAAAAACAATGAATATTACAGGATCAAAAAACCTTTGGTTTAAGAGAGGTGTTAAGGCTCTTACAGATTCAGCCATTTATTTATTTATTTATTTATTTATTTAATAGCTTATATCCTGCCCCCTCCAGCTGAATGGCAGCTCGGGGCAGCTCACAAATACAATTAAAATAATTTTTAAAATCCATAATATAAAAAGGAGTTATTTAAACAATATAAAACAAACCATAAAAGAGGTAAAAGCCACTGGCAAACACCCATCCCCCACCCCCCATCCTTATCCCCCTCCCCCAAAAGCCCGGACAAACAGTCAGGTCTTACAAACCCGACAAAAGGCCAACAGGCTGGGAGCTAGGCAAGCTTCCTCTGGGAAGGAGTTCCACAGCCGCGGTATGACCACCAAGAATGTCCTCTCCACCATGCCCCCCCCCCGGTTCACCTGAGGAACCTCCAGGAAGGTGCCCCCGGCAGATGGCAGAGGTCACTCCAGGGCCTGGGGAGTGAGGCGGTCACTCAGGTAGGAGGGGCCCAGACTGTGTACGGCTTTAAAGGACAACACCAGCACCTTGAATCGGGCCCGGAACACTATAAGCAGCCAGGGCAGGGCCTGGAGCACTGATGTAATGTGTTCGCTATGGTCCGTCCCCATCAGGAGGCAGGCTGCAGGCAGCATTCTGCACCAGTTGCATCTTCCAAGGCATCACCAAGGGCAGCCCCATGTAGAGCGCGTTGCAGTAATCTTGCCTTGAGGTGATGAATGCACGGATGAGGGTGGCCAGGTCGGAGTTTGAAACATATGGCTGGATCCTCCATACAAGATGTAATTGGTGAAAGGCTCCCTTTGCCACTGTCTCCACCTGACAATCCAAGCAGAGGTCAAGTCCAAGGGAACCCCCAAACTCCACACCTATGGGGCCACGGGGGGGGGGGAATCCCTTCCACAAGGGGAGCCATTATCTCTGATGCCCTATCCACCAACATCACCTCCGTCTTATCTGGGTTCAGCTTCAGTCGACTCAGCCTCAGCCAGTCACTCACTGCTGACAAGCACTGGGAGAGCACTGAGACTGCAGGACATGGGCCTGTTGAAAGAGAGAGGCACAGCTGGGTGTCATCAGCATACTGATGGCAATGCACACCAAACTGTCTCACGACCTCGCCCAGGGGTTGCATAGATGTTAAATAACAATGGAGACAAGATCAAACCTTGCGGTACACCACAAGCAAGATCCAGGGGGCTAGATGTTTCTTCCCCCAGCACCACCTGCTGGCTTCTCCCTGAGAGGAACGATCAGAACCATCCCAAGACATTCCTCCCCCCCACCCCGCCAGGGTCCGCAACCGTCTCAAAAGCAACTCATGGTCCACCGTATCAAACGCTGCTGAGAGATCCAATATGACCAAAAATGTTGACTGTCCTAAATCCATTTCTTGGCAGAGGTTGTCTACCAAGGCCACCAACGTAGTCTTGGTGCCATATCATGGACGAAAACCTGATTGAAAAGGGTCCAGAAAGCCAATGCTATCTAGATAGCCCTGGAGCTGCTGGGCCACTACCTGTTCAATAACTTTCCCTAAAAAGGGGAGGTTAGAGACAGGCTGGTAGGTAGTGAGTGAGTCAACATCCAATGATGGTTTTTTGAGTAGGGGCCACACCACTGCCTCCTTGAGGCAGTCCGGCACCCTGTCCTCACGAAGGGAGGCGTTGATCACTCTCGCCAGCACCAGTCCCAAAGTCTCCCTGGAGGCTTTCAACAACCAGGACGGGCAAGGATCTAGTTCACGAAAGGTGACCCAAACCAGACTCTAGAACCCTCTCAGCATCAGCTGGCATCATTTCCTGAAACTGATCCGACAAAGATGGATCAGATGGGGCATCCATAACCCTCGCCTCTCCTCCTTCTGCATCAATCCCAGCCCCAAAATCGTGCTGGATTCGAGCGATCTTATCTGCGAAGTAGTTTACAAACTCCTCACAGTGGGCTTGGGAAACCTCCCGCTCCAGGCAGAGGGAGGTCGGACTGACCATGAACCAAAAAGGCAGGTGCAGTGTTCGGTTAGATAGCGGGTGCTCAGGTGTGCATGCACGGCAAAGGCACAGCCCGAGATGATGCGCCCCCCCCCTGCAAGCTTACATACCCCACAGCCCGTGCCTGCTTCATCCACTGGGCTGCAGGGTGTGTGGGCTTGGGGGAGTCACATCGGCATGGGTCATGCCTTTTCCCTGCTGGGCTTGCTGTGCATGCAGTGTGCAGGCGTTCTCACCATGTACCTTGTGTAGGTATGGTTTATGAGGATTGTGGGATTGTACCTCATGTAAACAGCAAAGACGTTTTACAATCTCACATATTTTCAGGGTGTGTGGGAGCTTCTTCGCCAGTGGGAGACATCATCCGCAAAGTTGTATCCAGCGGCTCTTTTTCGCGTGGTGAAGGGACTGGCCAGTCCGGCCTCTCTCCACCTGGAAAAGGAATATTTCAGTGCCCGCTGTGACATGTTTATCAAAGATTTTGCAGACAAAATCGCTCGTGTCCACCACAACTTCAATACCACACTTAATGCAGTAGAGGTGTCAGAGGTTATGGATGCCCCGCCAGGTCAGGTTTTGTGAGATCAGCTCAGGCTGGTATCATCCACCAATGTGGTGGAGTTGCTGCGGGCTGTGAGGGCCACGACTTGTGAACTTGATCCCTGCCCATCCTGGCTGACAAAATCCAGCCGGGAGACATTGGGGCCATTGCTGGTGGGAGTTATCAATGCCTCCTTTATGGAGGACAGGGTCACGGGGTGCCTGAAGGAGGCTGTGGTGCGACCCTTGCTCAAAAACCCATCCCTTGACATTGTCGCCCTTGTTAGCTACTGGCCAATCTCTAACCTTCTCTTTTTAGGGAAGGTTATCGAGTGGGCAGTGGCCCAGCAGCTCCACAGGCATTTGGACAACATCAGCTTCCATGACCCTTCACAGTCTGTCTTTCATCCAGGGTGTGGCACTGAGACTGCGCTTGTGGCCTTGGTCGATGATTTGCACCAAGAGTTGGACCAGGTTGATCGACTCTTCTGATTTTGTTAAATCTTTCAGCAGCGATTGGCACAGTTGACCATGAGATGTTGGTGGCTCGCCTGCGGGACTGTGTCAGGGTGGGTGGGACTGTTCTTCAATGGTTCCGCTTGTTCCTGTCCAGACGATCTCAGCATGTGGTTCTGGGGGATTGTACATCATCCCCCTGGGACCTTACATGTGGAGTCCCAAAGGGTTCTATTTTGTCCCCTCTCCTGTCCAATGTGTATATGCAACTGCTGGGTCAGATCTTGATAGGATTTGAAGTTCGGTGTCATCAGTATGCTGATGACACCCAGCTGTATCTCTCCTTCTCATCTAACCCAGGCCTAGGGGTCTTGGTGTTTACCTGGTGCCTGGCAATGGTGGGGGATTGGATGAGGATGAGGAGGAGCCGTCTGAAGCTGAATCCCAATAAGACAGAGGTGATGCTGGTGGGTAAGGGCAAAGGAATGGAGGCCCCCATCATAGATGGGGTGCATCCCTCCTTGGTCCCTCAAGTTCAGAACCTTGGAGTTCTCCTTGACTCACAGCTAACCTTGAACAACCAGGTGGCAGCTGTGGCAAGGAGTGCATTTGGTAAGTTACATCTGGTTCGATGCCTTGGGCCATATATCTCAGGCTCCGATCTTGCCACCATCATCCATCCATGCATTCATCACCTCGAGGCTGGATTATTGCATCACACTTTACATGGGGCTACCTCTCGTGACAACTCGGAGGCTACAGCTGGTGCAGAATGCAGCGGCCTGTCTCTTTATGGGGATGGTTCACCAGGAGAACATAACACCAGTGCTCCAGTCTCTACACTGACTGTCTGTCTTCCAGGCCCGATTCAAGGTGTTGGTTATTACCTTGAAAAACTCTAAATGGTCTAGGCCCCGCTTACCTGCAGGACCGCCTCACACCTCGTGTCCTGGATTGGCTTCTGAGGTCAGCTGGGGATGCCCACTTGGCGATCTCCCAGTTTTCCTGGGTGGCCATGTTCGAGCAGGCATTCTTGGTGGCCATGCTGCGGCTATGGAACTAACTTCTGGTGGAGATTCGCCTTTCGCAGGATCTCCCTTCCTTTCGATGTACGACCTGGTTGTTTCATTGGGCATTTGATGAGGGGGGCGAGTAAAGGGTAGGGCTTTATGTTTTCCTTGGTTTTTGTTTGTAATGGTATGGGTTGGGGGGGGGTGTTAAGTGGGGGTTTTAACTGTGATTTTGATTATGTATTTTATATTTTATATTTGATGTACACTGTCCCGGGCTGCCATGGGGGTAGTATAAAAATAAAATAAAATAAATAAATCAATCTTGTGCTCACTTACAACTTAGGCTCCATGAACCCATACTGTGTATTGGTCTTTCAGCCCTAATCCTCTTCCTCTGCAGACTGGGGGCAACACTGGGTCCTTCTGAACATGAGTTACATGACCACCTTTTTAAAAAAAAAAAATTACCTATTCTGGAGGAAGCTATGCATCACCAGAGCCCTTCTGGAAGATGAATACTCTACCCTTTCAGCCCCTGCTAGGCCCCCACCACCTCTTCCCTGGCTCATTCCCTCCTCCCCCAGGGCTCCACCTAGCCTCTGGCCCCCTCCTAGGCCCCCACACTCAGAATAACTCCACGCGTGAAAAATTGGCTGCTGGAGCCATTTTGTGCAAGGGCAGCCCCTTTCCCAAAATGGCGATGCAGCCAGACCCGTTTCTAAAAAGGTCTGCACATGTTCAGAATGGCTCTGTTGGCTATTTTACACATGCACACAGAAGTGATTTTTAAAAATAATTTCACCTTGGGATATGAAACCGCCTCCTTGCTTCCCCCATGCCCCTGCAGAGAAGTCGAGGTAAGTCATCCAGGGTTTTCAAGAAAGTGCCGAGAACCCGATTTCTCTCCTAAAGAAAAGTTAGGATACAGGAATTGAGTTTCAGTCCTATTTTTAGATGGGTTTTAAAATGTTTTTATTTGTTCTGTTGTATTGTTGTGTTTTACTGCTTTTATGTTGTACGCCGCCCTGAGAGACCCCGGGCATGAGGGGGCGGCTAATAAATATAAACAAATAAATAAATCAATATTTCAAACACACCACTCATTCAGTGTCTTTATAATGAGGTCTCCTTTTTCTGCTCCCTCCACTCACTGCACACCAGTTTTCACCTTCTATAATAACACCAAAGCCAGATGACAAGAAGCAAATTTGAAGGGATGTGAGATTACTTTCCCCAGATATCCACCTAGCTCTGGAGAAGATGAAGTCTCCAGAATGGTGCTCTTTATAATAGCCAGTGACTATTCGGATTTATGGGCTGCCAAGGCTTCAAGAAGTGGAACGTCATTGTCGTTTTGACGATCTGTTTGATTAAACTGAGCAGCGATAAGGCACAGATGAAAACGCAGACAGGGCATTGTCTAATCACTGACAGAAGCCAGAGACAGATTGTGACACAGTCTGGCTCATGGCCACATGCTCTCTCTCAAACCAGCAGGTTTTGAATGCCTTGGCTGTATGGTGTCTGCTCTGTTTTGATTCACAGCAGCTTCAAGTAGGTGTCAATGTGAGAGAGAGAACCCTGGAGCTGAAACCCGGTACCTAATTTGGTCCCCACAGGTAATTCCCACATTTTCAGGTACCGTGTCGGGTATTTCGTAGGTGACTGGATCACCAATTGGGACCCCGGGAAACCCCCCTCACCCCCAAATTCGTAATTTCCAGTATCAGTTGTTTTTTTTAATTTTCCGGTTACCGATGGATAAATTGAGATAGAAAACAGAAAGATTGGGACAGAAAATTGAAAAATCATGACCAGAAGTTGATAGTCTGGGACATTGGGTGCTTTTAGATGGCCGGCACCCACGCCTCTGCTCCATCTCACACCCTGGTGGCCCTTCCATCTAAATGTGGCCTTCCAGATGTTCAGGTGGTGCAGAGGCATGGCAGCCCCCACTCTCCACTCCAGCACCCGCTTGCGGTGCTTTGGAACATTTCAGAGTACCACCATCAGAGCGGGACGCCCAAAGCTGGGGTTCACCGGCCAGAGGCAGGGTTGCTCAGTGGACGGCCACTTCAACTCCTCTCTTTTCCAGGAGTTCCCCTGTCAACACTATTGAGCTGTGGGCAGCAGCCTAGAGCATCGGACGATCTGCCTGCAGGTCTATGGTGTGGGGAAGGGTGGTGTTGCATAGGCTGATTGTGGGACGCGGCGCCTTCTGGGTCCGTGTAAACCCAGAGTAGGCAGGACTGGATACAGAGGATGTGGAGCTGGCCACCTCCGAAGCAGGTTTGGGGTGGCCAACCCTGGGTCCATCTGAAAACACCCATTCTGGAAGATTCCTGGACATCGGATTCACGAACCGGGTCGAAATCAGGTACTGATTTTTCCCCCAAGATTTTGAATTAACTCGAGTACTGGAAATTTGGCAGGTGTACCTTGTTTTGTGGGTACTTGTTTCAGCTCTAAAAACAACCCATGGTGGTTTCTGGATTGTGGTTTGCAGACCACCATTGCATGAAGTGCATGAGGCCATGGTAAGTGGTTTGTAGCTACAACAAAATGACTTTATTCCCTACTGACATCATGGCCAATTCCTGGAGGATGGAGGTTAGCTGTAGAATGCATGTGGTCTGGTTTAGGCATCCCTCTTGTATACAAACAGTCTTAGGCTCCCCCTTGTGGTCTGGTTAAGGCTCTCCCTTGTGGTCTGGCTTAGACTCCTCCTTGTGGTCTGGTTTAGCCTCCCCCTTGTGCAGTATGTGGTCTGGCTTAGGCTCCCCCTTGTGGTATGGTTTAGCTTCCCCCTTGTGCAGTATGTGGTCTGGTTTAGGCTCCCCCTTGTGCAGTATGTGGTCTGGTTTAGGCTCCCCCTTGTGCAGTATGTGGTCCGGCTTAGACTCCTCCTTGTCGTCTGGTTTAGGCTCCCCCTTGTGCAGTATGTGGTCTGACTTAGGCTCCCCCTTGTGGTCTGGTTTAGCCTTCCCCTTGTGCAGTATGTGGTCTGGTTTAGCCTCCCCCTTGTGCAGTATGTGGTCTGACTTAGGCTCCCCCTTGTGGTATGGTTTAGCCTCCCCCTTGTGCAGTATGTGGTCTGGTTTAGGCTCCCCCTTACGGTCTGGTTTAGGCTCCTCTTGTGGTCTGGTTTAGGCTCCCCCTTGTGGTCTGACTTCGACTCCTTGTGGTCTGGCTTAGGCTCCCCCTTGTGGTCTGGTTTAGGCTCCCCTTTGTGGTCTGCTTTAGCCTCCCCCTTGTGCAGTATGTGGTCTGGCTTAGGCTCCCCCTTATGGTCTGGTTTAGGCAACTCTTGTAGTCTGGTTTAGGCTCCCCCTTGTGGTGTGATTTAGGCACCCCTTGTGCAGCTACAGTACGGATGCCCCATCAAAGTTTCACATATAAGTGGGGCTGAAACATTCTCCTGGGGAACTACTGTGTTTTCTCTTAACTGTCCTTTTCATAAGCTTGCCAGTACTTGTGATTCAGCATGAATTGTTTAAATACAAGAATCAAAGTTTGCTATTTTATTTTTTTAAGTATTTCTAGGCTTCATGGTGGTTGAGCAAAGCTTGAAGTTTTGACTACGCTGCAAAAGGCTCCATAAACTAGAAGGCAAACAAAGCAAAAAACCAGTAATGTATTGTTTTTCTGTTAACAGATGCATTGTTTCCAAGTCAGCGGTGGTGATAATTCCACTCTGTTCCGTACTGGTCAAACCCCACCTTGAGTAGTGTGTTTGGGAGGTTCATATTAAGGACATTGACAAACTAGATTAGTTCACAGAAGGCAACAAAAAGATGATAAAGGATCTGGAGAGCAAGTCTTAGGAGGAAAGATTGAAGGAGCTAGCCATGTTTAGCCTAGCAAAGTGAAGATTAAGGGGAGACATGACAGCAATCTTCAAATACCTACAGGGCTACCACAAAGAGGAAGGCAGGGAACTTGTTGTCCACTGCTACAGAGGGCAAGACTAGAAAAAATGGGTACGATCCAGAACGCATGTATGCACGGCTAAGGCGTGCACGGATAAGTTCCATGTGATTGCTGCACACGGTTTGTGCACGTGCCACAGTCCCCATAACCTGTGCACATGTGGGTTGTGTGCATAATTGCACGTGCATGCCGCTGATGGAGCTAACCCTCTTGTCCACGGGGCTTGGCATCAGCTCCACCAAATTCAAATTACAGGATGGTCGATTGGTGTTAGATAACAGGGAAAGTTTACTAACATTAAGAGCTTCACAGCACTGAAACAAGTTGCCTAGGAAGGCCAGAGGCTTTCTGTCACTGGATGGTTTTAATTTTTTTGTTTTTAAAAAAAAGCTGAACAGCCATCTGATGCGGATGTTGTAGAGGCAGTCATCCAGTATCCAAGTCAGGGGTTAGACTAGATGACCCTTTAATCCCTTTCAACTTTGACATTCATTCTATGGTTCTATGAAATCTCAGGACTAGGGGGGAAGCTGGAACATAAGAAGTGCCATACTGGGTCAGACCAATGGTCCATCTAGCCCAGCATCCTGTCTCCGACAGTGACCAATCATGGTGGCTTGGAAGAAGCACCCAACAGGTCAGAATGGGGGATCCATTCCCTGTTGTTTCCCCCCAGCTCCCATCATGTTCCCTGAGCTGCCAATGAACCTAAATTTCAGAAACTTGTCCAAACCTCTTTTAAACTCAGCTCTAGTACTGGCCCTTAACACAGCCTCTGGCAGTAGATTCCACAACCCAGTTAGATGCTGAGTGAAAAAATATTTTCTTTTATTTGTTTTAAACTTGTCACTCATGAGTTTCATTTAGTGTCCCCTAGTTCTAGTACTAGCTGAGAGGGTAAATAACTGCTCCTTGTTTATTAGTTCCACATCACTCATGATTTTGTAGACCTCTATCGTATCTCCTCTCAGTCATTTCTTCTCTAAGCTGAAGAGTCCCAACCTAGCAAGCCTCTCCTCATACGGGAACCCTTCCATTTTCTTCATCATTTTTGTTGCCCTTCTCTGTACCTTTTCTAGTTCAGCTATGTCTTTTTTGAGATGGGGCGACCAGAACTGCACACAATATTCGAGGTGCGGTTGAACCATTGATTTGTATAGAGGCATTATGACCTCCTCAGTTTTATTCTCTATCCCTTTCCGAATAATTCCTAACATTCTGATTGCTTTTTTTGATGACTGCTGTGCACTGCGCTGTGGATTTCATTGTATTATCCAAAATCACCCCCAGATTCTTTTCCTGACTGGTAACTCCTAGCTTAGTACCCAGCATTGTGTACGCATGGTTTGGATTATTTTTCCCTACGTGCATCACTTTGCACTTGTCCACATTAAATCCCATTTACCATTTAGAAGAAAGTTTATTTGCGGCCTAAGCCAATATCGTACAAAAAGAGAATACATAAAACACAAAATACACAAAACAAAAATATACACAACCTACACCAAACCGCAATCTGCTGCTAAAACTTGTCCAAAAAGTGTAGCACTCGGAACTACTAGTTGATTACAAACCAGTACCACAAACTTACCCTCCTTAAGTGGGCTGTCTAAAATTTAAAAACAAACTACGTAAATTAAATGCAAGTATCAAATACTGGGCCACAGCACTTGTAATTGAGTGGTCCACATCAGCCAAGGCCAAACACTGAAGGTTCCACTCAGTTCTCCCTGGGAACCTTTGTAGAAAGGGGGTGAGAAACTCCGAGCAAATGGCATCATATAGGTGGCAGTCAAATAATACATGATGGACTGTTTCCACACACTGCCCATCAAAGGGGCAGAGACGCTCGGCGAACGGTCTGGCCCTTAGCCGCCCCACAAATACGGCTGTGGGCAAGGCGTTAAGCCTTGCGCAAAGAAACAGGTACTTCCCCCTAACCGAGATAGCTGATGATAGATAGTCTGCCATCCCGGGGGGGGGGGGGATCTAATAAGGGGAAGGTAACCAGCCATATGCACCGAGGTTCTAATTTGGGCTGTCTCCTCCTGCAAGTTCTGATCCTGCAGCCTTCTTTGTATAGTAGCCACAATAGTTTCCAGGTCTTTCCCCACCCAGAACACAGGGGAAAATCCTAATTTACAAAGCAGCAACTCTACTGCCCGTTGCCAAGGGCTCCTGTAGGAATCCTCCTTCCAGAACGCGATCAACCCTTTTTTCTGCGAGAAGTAAAGCTTGGACCAAAACTTTAAGACAAGGGCCCAAGCTTCCACAGACCAGCGTCGTTGACCCAGCTCGGCCCTAATTGCAGCAAATGGAGTACCCTTAGGGATGTTGAGGAGCCTTTGGAGAAAGCATGCCTGGAGACATTTACCATTTAGATGCCCAGGCACCCAATGTCATAAGATCCTGTTGCAGTTCTTCACAGTCTGCTCATGTTTTAACTTCCTTGAATAACTTGATGTTGTCTGCATATTTGATCACCTCACTCTCTTAACGCCCTTTTCAAGATCCCATTTACCGCTTTGCCGTTTACCACGTTACAGTGAATTTCAAATCCTTAGAGGTAATACTGCTACTTCTACTAATTATTTTTATTTTTATATAGCACATCCCTGCCATCACACTCAGAGCGCTTCATATGTAACAAATTATCACAACTTTCAATCCTCACAACAAGCCTATGAGGTAGGTTAGGCTGAGATAATATATTGTGACTGGCCCAAGGTCACCCAGTGAGTTTCCAGCTTAGACGATACTTGAACCAGGGTACCCTCCCCCCCCTAACTGTGCACTTAGCCATTACCCCATGCTGACACAATACTACATGTCTTCTATCTTCTCTGTACTCCATTTCCCCTTGTACTTCCTTGTCATTCATTGACTGGTATGTGGATTCCTTTACTCATTTACAATCCAAAGCAAATGGAACATAGGGCAACAGTTCTGATTGAAGGAACTGGAGTGGAGGTTAAGGGGCACTTGGTGGGGGGGGGGGGGTTAACAGGTGGGCTGTTTGCACAGTGATTGGTTCAGCAATGTGGGAGCAGGAACAACAAACCTAGAAGTAAAAGGGTGCCCTCGGCAATGTGATTAGAGGTAACTGAATGGTATGGTAAGCGGAATGTCAGTAAATCAGGATGTTATCTCATGATATTGAATCAGTGGCCATTTTGACATGGACGGCGGTAGGTAGGGGGATGGGTGTGCTCATGCCGTGGGTGGAGGTGTGTGTGTGTCCTTATACATGGACACACACTCACTTCCACTCCCGTGGGTGGAGATAAATCGGTGATGGGTGCAGATGGGTGTGATCCAGGAGCGCACATCCAGGAACACCCACCGCCCGTGGTGTTTACACGGGTGCACACCCAGCGCACTCCCATCCCCTCACCCACCACCACCTGGTTTGCATGGATGCCCCTCCCCCACCACACACCCGCTGGAATACCCAGCGGTGCATGGGGCCGTCCATGTAAAAACAGCCCGTCTCAGGAAATTGTTGGGAAATCAATCCCATTTTCTGAGATGGTGATGACTCGTGAATAATTAATTGACTGCTTGTTTCCACTCTAGTATAGGACACAGAGTTGTTCGGAAAACATCTGTTGTGTTTCAGTAACAAAGGTGTATCAGGCATAGGAATGAGCCCGACCACTCCTGATTTCCCATCCCAGCTCGTTTTGCTTTCTTGCATTTCTCAGTCTGGCTCTGAAGCTCGCCATGTGCAGGAAAACTGACATCAACGTTTTGTTTCAGCCAATCTACTAGCTCTCATTCACTCTAGTCCAGAACTGCTGAATAAGAATGGCAGGTGCAAAGTGACTCTTCCCCTTTCATTTCTGTTTGGTGACTATGGGCATTGGGCACTTTCCCACGATACTTACTGCACACAATTTACCTCCTGGCAACAATCTGGAAGTTAAAGCGTACACAGGGTTTGTAACATGGGACTACACACACACACACACACACACACCCCGGTGCATTTTGCTGAAGATCCTGCAGAGAATTGCAGAGTATGGAAATCTAGTTCTACAATCCTCCACAGGATCACCAATCATGTGTGGTAAGTATCATGGGAAAGTGCCCATTGTCAAACACCATTAAAAAACTGGCTTCAGGAGTAAAGGAGTACTCTGGGTATGGCACTGGGTGCCTATACTCTTCTGGGTCTGTTTCAAGGGACTGGTGTTGACCTATAAATTAGGGATGGGAGAACACATCGTGGTTTGGGTTCGGCCGTTTGGTTCGGTCCGGTTCGGTTCACCCGTTCGGTTTGGTAGCAGCGTTGGGGTTCAGCCATTCAGTTCGGTCATGTTTGGTACAGTTTGGGCGTTCGGAAAAAGGCTCTCTGTGTGACTAATGATGACCCCAGACCCATGATGGTGGGTTCTGGGGCTAGAGTGGCAGCTTCTAGGTATTGGCCACAGCCCTCCCTGCCTGTAACTTGGCCCCAGAACCCTGACGGTGAGTCCTGGGGAGGGAGTGGCTGTTTCTTGGTGTGGTGGAATGACATCGCCCCTTTGCGAGGAATGATGGCCCCAGACCTATGACAGTGGGTCCTGGGGTTGGAGTGGCTGTTTCTTTTTTTATATATATATATGTCTACACTAAGTCTAACTTCTGTTAACTATTCTAAAGCCTATTGAACTAAATGGAATATCCTAATAATTAACTACAAGGGCCTTGTCTTACAAACACACTGTATATCTATCTATCTATCGCTATAACTAAGCTAACTACTATGTATATCTATCTAGTAACTATCTATCTAATAACTATCTATTTATATATACAATATTACACAGGGGGAAACACAAAGAACACCAGAAGGGGTACAAAACAAAAAGGAAAATCAATCTAATAATAATCCTACTCTAAATAAATCCCAAACTTAAAACAGGGGAAGGGAATCAGGGATGGAATGAGAGGGAAAGGATTCAATGGAGGGGGGAGGGAGGAAGGAAGATTGAACACAGGGAACACAGGGAGGGGTAAAAACAAAAAATAACACCGAAATCTATCTAATTTAATTTAAATAAATGATACTATGGAGGTAAATGGGTTGGATGAGTGAAATAGGAGGAGGATGGCAATCGATTAGGAATAGGAAGGATCAAAAACTGCTGGGAGAGAGGGAGCCTTCTGAAACACCTACTGTTTAGGAACAGTAACTAGTTCAGAAGGTGTTGGGAAGGGGGGAGGCAATCAATTTTGTTTCTTGCTGCGCCTGCTTCACTGCAAGCCCCATTGCCTCCGTGCAGCCTAACCCATGGCCAATCGCAGACTGTGAAGCCAGTGGTCTGAGGCGAAAAGGGATGGTGATTGGGCAGGCTGCCTGTTACTCCAAGCCTCTCCACCCCTGGTGCCTGTAAGTCTGCTCCTCAGATGACTCCTCCTCCCTGTCANGAACACAGGGAGGGGTAAAAACAAAAAATAACACCGAAATCTATCTAATTTAATTTAAATAAATGATACTATGGAGGTAAATGGGTTGGATGAGTGAAATAGGAGGAGGATGGCAATCGATTAGGAATAGGAAGGATCAAAAACTGCTGGGAGAGAGGGAGCCTTCTGAAACACCTACTGTTTAGGAACAGTAACTAGTTCAGAAGGTGTTGGGAAGGGGGGAGGCAATCAATTTTGTTTCTTGCTGCGCCTGCTTCACTGCAAGCCCCATTGCCTCCGTGCAGCCTAACCCATGGCCAATCGCAGACTGTGAAGCCAGTGGTCTGAGGCGAAAAGGGATGGTGATTGGGCAGGCTGCCTGTTACTCCAAGCCTCTCCACCCCTGGTGCCTGTAAGTCTGCTCCTCAGATGACTCCTCCTCCCTGTCACGTTTTGCCTTCCAGTGACACGTTTTTTCCACCTGAACTCACCCGAACACGATCCTTACTGACCGAACTGTTTGGTCATTTTGACGTTCGGAATCTAGTTCGATTCGGTCAGTTCATGTTCGGATTCGGGTTCGGGTTCGGTTGTCTGAACAGGTCGAGTTTTGGGAGGAACTCCGAACTTCCGAACCGTGTTTGCCCATCCCTACTATAAAGCCCTAAATCATCTGGCCCTACTTATCTGAGGGACCGCTTCACTTCCTTGGCAGCTTCTGTGGTTTGCGGGGGCTGCCTTCCTGGAGGTTCCCTGCAATAGAAGGGTGGGAACCAACAGGTGGGTGTTCTCGGCGGCCGCTCCGGTGGTGTGGAACTCTCTTCCGGCAGAAGTCTGCCTCAGCCCAAGTTGTCTTGTCTTCTGCCGTCAGTGTAAGACCTGGCTCTTCTGCCCGGAGTTTAGTGGAGAGGAGGTTTAAAGGGTAGGTTTGGGGGGGTTGACATTTTACTGCACACTATTTGTATTTTGTATTTTTGCATTTTAATGTTTTATACTGTTATTTATTTTATTATTTTGCTGTGAGCCACCCCGAGGTGCCTGTGGCAGGAAGGGCAGGATATAAACTTATAAAAAAATAAAAAAATAAATGTATTTATTTATTCCCACCCTACCTCCAAAGGCTCAGGGTGGCTAACATCATGATAAAAAACCCACACACATATAAAACACAAAAGTTAAAACAAAAACCAAACAGATTAAAATACTCATAGCCATTCCCTCCCACACAAGGTCCTAACCCCCTGTTAAATGCCTGGCAAATAAATAGGTCTTACACTGCCTCCAGAAGGTGCTCAGATTAAGACTTAGGTGAATCTCCAAGGTAGGGAGTACCGAAGCCATGGAGCAGCCACCGAGTATGTCTCTCCGCATGCTTGGCTCAAAGAGATCTGGGCCAATGATGGAATTTGCAGGAGAGTCGCAGCTGTAGAGGAATGTAATAGGGGAGGGGAGGCAGTCCTTTAGATACATAGGGCCCAGGTCGTATCTATGTCAGTAGTAGAACAGCTCCCCCAGCTGGTGCTCCAAGCAATAGTCCACATGGTCTACACCTTGTGTAAGGTCATAGATAGATGCCACACTGTCGTGAGACTTGATAAAATAATACGTCTAAAGTGCTCTGAAAATGGAAGGGTGCTTGCAAATTATCCTTACTTGTGAGACATCAAGGAGGATGTTATTGGAGAAAAGAATACCAGGTAACAGGGCCCTTGATCTTTGGAGGTAGACGGTTTTCCTACTTCGGAGTGTGTAAGGTGATATGAATCAAGTAAATCAATTCTCTATGTTACAAAAATAATAGCTAACCTTGAATCCATGCATTTCTGCAGGAGACATAATGGCCTGTAGAAAATAAGAAAGTGTAACCACGGAATGCTAAATGGCGGTTGCTTAAAAATATACGTAGGAACATAGAGGCACTAATGATGCGTTGCCGGTATCAAGCTGGCTAGCCAATGCTGCGTACCATTGAGCGAGTGCTATCCTAAGGGCTGGGGACAATAGATATGCAAGACTGTTTGGAGAACTAAATAGGCTACCTAGTGTAGGAGATTTGGTTTCATAGTTCACAATGTACTAATGAGGAAATTCAGGCCCACATTTCCTGCCTCGTTATTATGATTCCCCGGGTTAGTCTAATCACAAGAAGGAATTAAGGAGCCACGTGCATTAGGATTGGCATCATTATCAAAATCAAACTCTGCTTGTTTAAAATAATTTGTAACCACTGTGCAGGGTTGGTTGGTTTTTTTATTTAAAAAAAAAAATCAGAAAAGAAAAACCTACAGCTTGTATGGATTTATCATCAGCTTTCCTTTGAATGTTCAAGTTATATTCAATTTTACCCACAACGATGTATTGTGATTGGGCTGAATTGAATTTTCTTTTCTATTCAAAAATGATTAGATGTGTACTGTAGAATGGAATAATAACAAGTGCCCAAGCTCACGGTTACATTCTACCTAATGCCTTCAATGTTTCTCATTTGTGGAGTACGGCATACAAGAATAAATTGTTTTGAATCAAATGGTCATTTCTCATAAACTGTATCACATCTTACATCGGCCTCTTAAGAATGGGTCACACATTATCGATGATTAATAGATGTTTTAATGAATGCTCAAAGAATTATTATTGATTGGGATAGAGTCCATCTGGTTGTTGATAAGTCATGTAGCACCTCTTACTGAGTGCTTAGAACCATCAATCATCATAGCCAAGAGAAGAGCATAGAAAATAAGAAGTTAGGGATGGGAGAATGTAGTTCGGAAGTTCGGAGTTTGGACCAAACTCGACCAATTCGGTTGACCGAACCGAACTTCCGAACCGAAGTCGATTTTCAAACCGAACCGAACTGAATTTCCGAACTCGTTTCTGTTCGCCCATCCCTATAAGATAATATTACATTTATTTCAATGGGGTTTGAATTTCCGAACTCTATTCGGAAGTTCGGAGTTCGGACCGAACTCGAATAGTTCGGTCGATCAAACCGAACTTCCGAACCGAACTCGATTTTCGAACCGAACTGAATTTCCAAACTCGGTTCTGTTCGCCCATCCTTAAAAGAAGTGCCATTTATTGGGTCAGGCCAATGTTCCATCTAGCCCAGCATCCTGTCTCTGATGGTGGCCAGTCTTGTTTCCCTCCAGAGCTGAGACGAGAGCAAGTGTCCAAGCAAGTGTCCCCATTCTGAAGGGAAATATTGACCTTTCAGGAGTGTTTGTGAGTGTCCATCAGTACTTTGTCAGGTTCCATTGAATCCATCCTCCTTCCATTTTTCATCATTTTGTCACTTTCCAGGACATTTGATCACTTTCTGGGACTTTTCATCACTTCTTTTGTCACTTTTTTGAAATTTTACAACAGCACCTTTATGGCAATTTCCAGTAATTCCCTGGTGCTTAGCCATCAGGTTTTACTCCCCACAGCCCCCAGGGGTGCACAAGAGGCACACACAGGGTTTGGGATCAGCCTGTAGTAGCCCCGTTCAAATTGCAAAAAATAATGGAATATGGCAAAAACAGTGGGAAAACCAATAAGTTTCCATGTCATGTGAATCTCGGTAAATGGCCTGCTTCTGATGGAAGCAGCACTCTTACTCCAATCCCTTCTTGAAGTGTGCTATGCTTCTGAACTGTACAACATCTTCCGGCAATGAGTCCTACAATTTTATTGTACGTTGGGTGAAAAAGTAGTTATGTTTATTTTATTTTTTTAAGCTGCACCCTGTTAACTTCATAGACCAACCTCTGGTTCTATTGTTTTTACAAAAGATAAACATCCTCATAGTCTAACATTGGCAAACATGTTGGCAAACATCTGATGATCATATGTTAATCCTCTGAAAGCATCCATATCAACTAATGAAATTATTGTTCCCAATTGGTGAATTCAGATTTTGCTGAGATTGGAGTCACCACAACGCTTTGCTCCCTGCAAAGACACCTCCCAAAATTGAGGGAGAGACATGTTCCAAAACTGTGGAAGCACAAACTTTGATGCCCTAAATGTCAGGATTGTTTCAGTCTAATTCAAAGCTCAGTGGATGAGAGACCTCAATTGATTCTGAGCCTTTATACCTAAGCCTTGAACAAATAGGGATTGTTGTAGTCGTAAATTAAAAATCAAGTATTTGCTTCCCTTAATGAAATATTCTAAATAGGATTCTCAGCCTCTGTGAACTTCACTTTTGGTTCATGTTTGTGATTTCTAGATTAAACTATTTTGATTTGGGAAGGTGCTAACCCATCACCAATTATATGACAACTTACACGGCACTGATCAACCAATTCATAAATACTGAAATTACCTTATCTGATACGGAATTTCAAATTACAAGTAGTGGGGAAATGAGCAGCAGAACAACTGCTAACCAGAAAAAAAAAATGGTTTCAAGCAGGTTGTAGTTGATTAGAACAAATGTTTGAGCAACTGATCATATTTGCAGGTTGTTAGATTTATTTGTTTAATTTATTCGGTCCGTTTTCAGTTTTCCATTCATTTTTGGGCAGGAATAATGAAAATGTGTGGTGGGAAATGAATAATAAAAACTGGAAATGGTCAAAATGAATGACCCAACCAAACAGAAATGGGTAATCGAGCAAAGATCAAACAGGTGGTGCTGGTTAGTCTTTTCTTTTGTCTTCTCATTTTGGACTAGATCGTTCAGATTCAATAGGTTTGCTCATTTTGACAGCTGCTCATGTCAGCTCCTCCAAAGAGTGATTGAATTCCAAATATTTGCTTCGGGTCTCAATGTGACTTAATTTTTCTGACAGACTAAGCATCTCTCAATGGCAGCTCAGCTATTTAGACAACAAACTTCCCCGAGCCTTCTTTGGGAAGGGTGGGATAATGAATGAATGAGTGAGTGACTGACTGACTGACTGAATGAACCAGAATCACCCAAGTTTTACAATAATTTCCATAACTCACACTACAATAGATGACGATCAAGCTTGCTGAGCCAGTCAACTAAATTAGAGCTACGTGGTCTCCTGTGGCTGCTGGTTGGACATCTTTGAGTCTGAGCCATAGATTTGCAATGTGAGCTTGAGCAATCATTCCACCATTCTATGCCTCAGGGTAATTTCAGATGTTACTGCCGGGCACTTTCACCACGGGCCGTGGGGTGGTTCGGACCACGGCCGTGGGGTGAAGGGGGGAGCCAACAGACGTTCCCCCCTTCGCCCATGGCCGTGGTCCGAACCACCCCATGGCCTGTGGTGAGAGTGCCAATCCATAACGTCTAAAGGGGCACACACCCCGGAGGGGGCGGGGCCACGTGGTGCAACATGCTGCCGCATGGCCCCACGTTCCCTGGCGGCCCTCCCCCCTCTTGACGGGTGGTGGCAGTGGCCAATCCAGCCACTGTCGCAACCACAGGCGGGGGTGAATGCCATTTACCGTGATGAATGGTAAGTAACCAGATGTTACATTCCGTTCACCACGGCCGTGGTGGCTATTCACACTTCTCAACCTCCTCGTGTCCGGGGGTCCAGAAGTGTGGTGAATGCAAACGCGGCCCATGTTTGACTGTGGTGCACATCTGGCGGGTAGCCAATGGGCCGCGTTTGACTGTGGTTCAGTCAGGGTGAATGCCCCCAATGTAACGTCTGAAATCACCCGCAGTTACCTCAGTGGTGAAATGGATATAACAATCCAGCCAAAGCTGAAGTCATGATAATTAGCCAGTCTTGTGACCAAAGGAGGGATAGAGACATGTGTCATTGATGGGTTCCAGCTTCCTTTGGTCACTCAGGCTTACTGACTTAGGGTGCTCCTCAATGGGTGATTTCAGACGTTACGGGCGGGCGGTTCACCATAGTGAACCCCCAGGGGGGTGAACATCACAACCATGGGCCGGGGTGGAAAAACGCCTCAAACAGACGTGACGGGACCGGGACCACGGCCGGGAACCAGGCCGAGCCATCACGGACCGGGGCAGCACAACAGGCATGCAGCCGAACCCCTGCCGTGGTCAAAACGGCCAGAAGGCACCGGGCAGGGGCGGGACACAGACATGGCTGCCTGAGGGCAAATGAAGCCAAAAGGCACATAAGGAAATGCCCACACAAGGGAAACGGGAAGGGAGGGGGGAAGAGGGAGAACAGGCTGACAGGTGCCACACACAGCACACGCACACACACACACACACACACAGTGGACCCGCAGCGGGACACACTGCACGACCACACGCCCGGGCACACCCACACCCACACACACACCCCCCCACACAAGGGAAAGGTCGGGAAGGGGGGGCAGGGGCGCCAGGAACACAGCACGAGGAACAAGGGGAGGGACGAGGGGGGGCACCACCAAGGGGCAAGGCACAGGCAGCAGCAACCCCACCCCCATAGCACCCCAGTCCACAGAGGCGCCCCCACAGCAACATAGGCAGTCTAGGAAGGGGGGGCCGGGACCCCTGGAACAAGGCACGATGGGGGCCCGCAATGCACAGCGAGCCCGGCGGAGAGGGTCCAGGAGGAGGAGGAAGGGGGCCCCACAGTCACAGGGGGCCAGATGGAGGGCAGGCAGGTCCGGTGGAGTCCCTCTGCAGGTCCAGCGACACTCCGACACTCCGCCACCCGGCAAAGGAACACGGTCCAGTCCGGGGGGGGCCTACCCCAAGTCACACAAGCACCCATGAGGGGGGGTGTGCAGTCAGTGCCAGGGACAGTGGGAGCGGACCGCTAGCTGCACACGGACAGGTTGGGAGGCCACACGGAGCACCCACCCAGCCACCGGGATGGGAAACCGGGGTGGGGGGGCTGGAGGAGGCCCAGGGCCATGGGCAGGGGCAGCAGCACCCCACGAAGCAGGTGGGAGCACACCGAGGCGGTGACACCAGGGCGGGAGCAGGCAGTGGGGACCGCCCCCCCCGGACCGGGGCGGGAGCCCACACGGGGGCACGACACCGGGGGGGCCGGGAGGTGATGCAGG
>QEPC01006491.1:819699-853345 GCA_003113815.1 Sphenodon punctatus | reverse complement strand
GAGAGAGGTGGCTGTGGGTGATGGGGGGTGGTTGTGGGCCCTGCTACTGGGCCCACACATGCCTCGCAGGGGTGGGGGCTGAGGCATGGCCCGGGGTGCCCCCTACTCCCTCCGCTCACTGCCCCCTGCCCTTGCCCCCCTGGTCGTGGCCCCCCCTGTCCTGGAGGGGCGCTTACCCTCGATATCGGTCTCGGAGCCCTCTGAGGCCGGCGCCTCGACTTGGGAGTGCTCCCCCAGGGACCACTGGCTCAGGGTGGTGAGGGTGCCGACCTCTGACTCCGCTTGGCTGGGCCGGGGTTGGGTGCTCTCCGGGCTGCTGCCGGGGGGGGGGGGGCCTAAAGGTTTCTGACATGCCCGGGCGGTCCTCCTGGGGGGGGGGGAACCCAGAGCTCGTGTGTACCGGCGAGGGGAGGGGGTACCTTGGCCCGCTCCCTGCCCTGGACCACAGTGCTGCCCACAAGCCATGGGGTGACTATGGAGCCCTTCATATGAAGGATGCGGTCCAGGGCATCATAGTAGGGGGCGGTGCGGGCCCCGTGTCCGAAGCGCCTGTTGTTGTCGCGGATGGCCTTGTACCCCCTCTTGAGTTCCTTGGCCTTGGAGCGACACTGGGCGACTGTGCGCTGGTGCCCTTCCGCCACCATGTCCCGCACAATGTCCCGGTAGACATGTTCGTTCCGCTGGTTGATGGTGAGCTCCAGCTGGTACTCGAGGGTCCTCCAGATCCGGAAGAAGTCCAGGGTCTCCTGTAGGCCCCACTGGCCCCCTCTGTGGTACACCTTCCTCCAGCGCCCCCACTGCTGTTCCTCTTCCTGGTCCTGCTCCTCCTCCTCCTTGTCCTCCGGTTGCGCCTCCGGGCGCATAGGGCCGGGCTCCTCCTGGGGCTTGTCCGCCCGGGCCGTTTTCCGTGTCTGGTGGGAGGGTAGGGGTTGAGTGGGTGCCGGTGGGGCCCCCTCGCGGGGCAGCCCTGCCCCCCACCCGATCCCCTGGGGTTGCCCCGCCCCCCCAGGGGGGTGGTCTCCTGTGCCCCCTGCTCCCCTCCCCTTGGTTGCCCCTTACCCTTTTCCTGGGTGCCTCTTCTGGGCCCATTCTGGCTGCTGTTCCTGGGGCGTCGTGACCCGGCTGCAGCTGTGGGTGTCGTGCCTGGGCCGCCTACCTGGTCGGGTGCACCCGTGTGCCCCCCTCCTCTGCCTGTGCCCCCTCCACCTGCATCGCTGCCCCTGCCTCCACCTCCTCCGCCTCCTCCACTGCCTGTATCGCTTTCTCTGCCTCCGCTCTCTTCCGCCTCCCTCCTCACTCCATCCCGCCACGCTTGCTTGCTGCTGATTTCGCTTTAAATCTCCCTCCTGTGGTTGTGTTGTTGCTGGTTGCCCGGCAGCGATGCTGCTTGCCTTGTCCCCGGCTGGGGCTCGTTTCATTTGGTTCTGCCCGGGGATTGGCATCCAGACGTTACTTTTCCTTGGTTCCCGGTGGGGGTCTGTTTGACCACGCTTCCCGGGATATTCCCCGGGGTAGTCTGGGAAGCGTGGTTGAAATTGACCCCATGTGGGTATTGAGCGTGATGAACATCTGGCGCACCCCGAACAGATGTTCAGGGCCCTTTGGCCCCGCCGCGGGGTTGAGCGGGGTACAGTGTGGTTGAGTGTGATCTCGTAACGTCTGAAAATACCCAATTTGTTGTAGTGCCTGTAACATCAGGTTGTAGCAGTGGTGAGAGGCACTTTATCAGACAACCATGGGCCTGTCCCAGATGGTCAGTGGCCCGACGCAACAGGGGGAACATGCCTTAAACCTTGTGTTTTGCACCAGCCTTGAGGTGGGTGGTCCATTGGTAGGGGAGATATCAGCTGTGCCCTTGTCATGGACAGACCATTACCTCCTGCAGGCCTCTCTCCTGGTGCATATCTGCCCCCAGATGGGTGTGGAACCAATTTGAATGGTCCGCCCCATAGACTGATGGAACCAGAATGGTTCTGGGAGACTTTGGGGGAATATTTATTTTTTTATTTTTTTATTTTATCAAAACTTATATCCTGCCCCTCCTTCCCAAAGGCAGCTCGGGGCGGCAAATAACATGCACACACACAAAAATCAATAATAAAACATTGGTGATTCATCTGCCTGAGGGTTCCCTGCAGAGGCCTGGATTGGAGAGGGGTTGCCGCTGCTCATCTTGATTCTCTCCCCTCCCCCCCCGGCAGATATATTTGGGAGGGCAGGACCCTTTGGGTGCCAACCCTTGGGTGCCTTCCGAAGGGTGACAACTAAGGGTGCTGCCCTTGTGCAGTCCTTGAGAGCCCATGGAGACTCTAGCCGACTACGCGGCAAATTAGCGTGGGAGCATGCAGCGGGATCGGAGGCTTTGTCCCATTCGCCTGCGGAGCAGAAGAACTAGACACATCCACCAGCGGGCCGGAGGCTTTAGGAGCAGATGCGCTGCCAGTGGCAGTGCCGGCAGCACGCGTCCTTGAGAGCCCTGGAGACCAAGCTCCCCCATGCCAAATCTTGCCCATGGAGAGTGACCAGGCGATATCAGACACTGGAGGGTCAGCGCCTATGTCCCCTCTCTCTCCACATTTGCTGTCCTGACTTTTGGTGTGAGCATGGCAGGGAAGAACGGAAGCAAGAAGAAGAAAGGCCAGACTACTGCACCAACTTCGGCAGCCTCTTTGCCGACCCAGAGGTCGCTGGATACTTTTCCCCTTCTCTGCTCCCAGCGCTCAACCTTGGCTGGTCTACCTGGGGCTCTTGACGATGTTGCTACTCTGGCAGCGACTGCTGTGGCACAGGTTGGTGTGGGGTCCCCCCTGTTTGGGGAGAATTGTTCTAAACTAGACCTAATTTGTCTGGACCCTCCTGCCCCAGGGGTCAATTTGAGCCCTGCTGTAAAGGGCACCCCCTCTATGGCCAAGGGCAGTTCTCTTTGTTGCGACCTTTTGCTACGACAATGTGCTCTTCTGGAGTCCTTGACTAATTCCCTTACCCAGTCGTTAGGGGAAATTGTAACTTTACTAAAGGCTCAGCAGGACCAGCTACAGGCCATCACCAAGACTTCGACTATCTGCCAAAACTGTGGGAAGGGGGACATGGCTGCGGTTGAGTCTGGCTCAGCTTGCTGTCTCCATTTTGTTTCCCCAAGTAAACAGGGAGCGGGCCCAGTGGAAGGGCCATCACTGCAGGCAGGTCCACCTGGAGTTACTGCGCCCAACTCACTTGTATCCCACCCCTCCAAGTTGGTCCCCATTCCTGGAGCAGTTTTTTTCAGAGTCCAGCCTCTGCCAGATGGGTTTTTCCCATCATGGAATTCAAAATTGGTCATTGCACGCAATCTAGAACAAATTTTGGGATGGGTCCTGCATGGGGTTATTGATTTTTTCCAGCTATTACTTTCATATAGGCGCCTTCAACTGTTTATTGTTTTTTTCCCATTCGTCTTGTTTTGCTTCTATAGTATTGTCCCATGCCCATTTGCTGTCCACATGGGGGGTGCATGTGGGCGACATACTTAGGGACTTGGTTATCCATCTAATGGTTCTCGACCCAGCTCATGACCGGTCCCCCAGGCCCGAGTCCTCGCTCAAAAGTCCACTTCGGAGCGAGTTCAGTACTGGAGGGGACCTGAAGGAGGAAACGATGCATTCGTCCTCCATCCAGGTGAGACTACTCAGTTTAGCCCAGGGGATTGAATGGGGTAGAGATCTCTTAACTGAGATCTTTGCGGGTGATGGGCAGCGGCCAGGGCGGGTTCCACCCGATTCCCTATCCGTCAATCCCCCTTCGTGCAAGCTCACTGGCGTGTTGGTAACATCTAATGTGGACGTTCTTTGGATTTAGTCTTACCAGGTGCCCAGCCGGACCCTTTGGTTCCCTCGTAAGGGCCTGGCTCTGATTCTCAGTTTTTGCAGGACCTACCATCCATGGGGGGGGGGGGGGCTGAAGTTAGAATTTTCCCCATCAGCTTCAGGCTTTTGACCAGAGGAGCCTGTTCAGATTTTGTGCCTGGAACATAGCCGGTTGGTCCTCATGGTCCTTGGACCAATCTTTACTTAAGTTTCTTAGGGGCATGGATATTCTGTGCCTCGTGGAAACCTGGTGTCAGGAGGATTTGGAGCTACCTGGGTTTNGTTCCCTTGGAAGGGCCTGGCTCTGCTTCTCAGTTTTTGCAGGACCTACCATCCATGGTGGTGTGTGTGGCGTTTCAAGTTAGGATTTTCCCCATCAGCTTCAGGCTTTTGACCAGAGGAGCCTGTTCAGATTTTGTGCCTGGAACATAGCCGGTTGGTCCTCACGGTCCATGGACCAATCTTTTCTTAAGTTTCTTAGGGGCATGGATAATCTGTGCCTCATGGAAACCTGGTGTCAGGAGGATTTGGAACTATCTTGGTTTACAGCTTTTGGGATTCCGGCTGTTTCTTTTGCCTCACATGGCCACCCTTCTGGTGGTATTGCCTGCCTGATCTCAGACAGGCTGGGGTTTAGTGTCGGCAAATTGATCACTCTTCCCCCCATTGCTCTGGCAGTTGTGGGGAAAATGGCATCTAGGCTTTTAATCTTGTTTTCTGTTTATATTCCGCCAGCCAATGCCACTAGTTTTTGGGGGGAGTTTGGACTAACCTAGAGGATTTTATCCAGATTCTCCAGGATAAATATCTGTTGGCTTTGGTCGTTTTGGCCAGTGATTTCAATGCCCGTCTGGGTGCCGACCCGGAGGAGCTTCTGTCCCATTGCCCCTCCTTTAGTCCTGGAAAGCCAGTTCTTAACCGTTGCTCCAGGGATATGACCCTAAATGCCTCGGGGCTTAGATGGGCTGCCTTGACGGTAAACTCTAACCTTCAGATTCTAAATGGTGTCACCCCCGGAGACTCTGATGGAGACTTCACGTTCATTTCTCATCAGGGCTCCAGAGTGGTTGACTATATTGCAGTTTCTCCAAGCTTTTTTCCATATTTAGTTAGTTTTTCAGTGGGCCAGGAAAAACACAGTGACCATCTCCCGCTACCCCTAACTTTTCAGCTGGATATGTCAGGGGATGGGGTACCCAGTGGTGTTGGTAGTAGTGAGGATTACCTTGGTCCCCGCAGGCGCCCTTGGTCCAATGAGCTTAGTGTAACCCTTGGGGCAGTATTACACTCTTCTCCCTGCCAGATGATCAAGGACCTGGTGGTGGGAGCTGGACCTGGGTTGGATTTGGCTAACTATTACCTTAGCCTTATTTCCCTCCTGAGGCCGCATCTAGTTTTTGCCCCAGTTTCCTCCATGGGTGGCCCTGGGGGGGGCCCATAGGGGAGCTTCCTGGTACAACCAGGAATGTAAAGCTAGGAAGGCCCATCTGAGCTCACTGTACCAACTTTATAGGAGGCAAAAGGAGGGGGGAGTATTGCTCGAGTTCCGGGAGGCTAAGAAGGAGTACCGCGCGCTATTAAGGTGCAAAAGGGCTGCCTACTCTGTCCAGACCTGGAATACTCTGCTTATTGCTGCCCGTGCCAGGGATTCTAGGAATTTTTGGCGTATCATAAATTCCTCTATGGGTAAATCACGGAACCCCTGGTTTATTTCTCTCCCTGGTGGGACCTGGTTGTCCCATTTTCGGACTCTATTTCCGGTTCGGGATCCAGATGAGGTTCTCGCCACTCAGTTGTTAGGTCTCCCCCATTAGCCTCCAGTCACGGAGCTTGAGGTTGCTGGTCTTATTAAATCTCTTAAGACAGGGAAGGCCCCGGGGTTTGATGGTGTCCCGGCCGAACTCATTAAGAGCCATGCTGACTGGTGGGTTCCTTTCTTGGCAGTCTTCTTTACATTCTTGGACAGGATCGGAGCCTTCCCAGTGGATTGGGGAAGGGCGGTGGTCGTCCCCATTTACAAATGTGGTCCAAGGGTTGACCCAGGTAATTTTAGGCCCATCAGTCTCTTAAGTGTAATCGCTAAGCTCTATGCCAAACATCTGCTATCTCTTTTAAACAATTGGCTGACTGAATCTCGAGTTTTGTATAGGGAACAAGCGGGGTTCCAAGCCAGTAGGTCAACTCTCGATCATTGTTTAGTGCTATTCCACTTGGTAGAAAAGTACACCCAGGCCAACTCCAAGTTTTTTTGTGCCTTTGTAGATTTGAAGGCTGCCTTCGATACGGTGGACAAGCGCCTGCTTTGGGATAAGCTGGCTGGCCTGTCGATCGACTGAAGGCTTCTTATTTTGATTCGGTTACTCCATAAGTATTCCTCTCTGTTGGTTAGATTCTCCAATCAGGGGCATCTCACTCCATGGCTCTCTATTTTTTCAGGAGTCAGGCAGGAATGTATTCTGGCCCCCACCCTATTTAAGCTTTTTTTAAATTATATGGTCCCCTGGATGTCCCGTCTCGATTTTTTTCTGCCCAAGTTGGCCTCACACCACTTGGGCTGTCTACTGTACGCAGATGATGCGGTCATCCTTTCCCAGACGAAGGTGGGCCTGACAAGGCAGTTACATGCTCTCTCCGAGTATTGTTCTGCCAATAAGTTGACCATTAACTACAAAAAGACCAACGTTCTTGTTTTTGGAAAGGGAGAAAGATCTATCACTGGTCCATTGATACTCATTCAATAGCACAGGTTTCATCATACAAATACTTGGGGTTTTTGTTTCATGCGACCCTCAGTTGGACTTTCCATCGGCAACTGACCCTCAACAAGGCTAAGGCCCCGGTTACTGCCATTGTGCGCCTGTTCAAGTATAAAGGGCATGGCTGCCTGGGGGTTGCTCTAAGAACAATGGATGCCAAAGTGCGTGCACAATTACTTTATGGCGGAGCACTCTGGGCATTGGATTTTCCTGCTGCATTAAACATGGTCCAAGGAAAGATCTTTAAATCCCTATGCTTTATCACTAATGGGACTCCCTCTCTGACTCTAAGGGTGGAGTTTGGCAAACTTTCTTGGGGAATGATAAACTGGAAGCAGGCGGCCTTCTTGTGGCTTTGCCTCTTCCATAATACCCAAACGGGACTTTTGGTCTTTTTATCTAAGGACCATTTTGTTTCATCTTGGATGTCAAGAGTGACACAGCAGTTAGCGGTGTGGGGGCTCCCAGTCGGTCATTTAAAGCTTGCTCCACTGAGTAAAGCCCGCAGGGAGATTGCCACCAGGCTTGCCGACATTGGCTTCCAGGAGAACTTGGCCGCTGTGGGCATGTTTCCTTGGTTGACTCATTACAAGTATGTTGTCTCACTCCCTGGTACTATGGCAGCCTATTTATCCCTCCCAATTTCAACTAGACACCTTGCCCTGCTTTTTGGGGCTCGGTTAAATGTTTTCCCCTCAAGTTTACTGGAGGGTCGCTATGCCTGAATTCCCTTTGAGGCAAGGTTATGTCCTTTTGACTGTTTGGAGGTTGAAACTGTGGCCCATATTTTGTTTTCTTGCCATCTTTACGATGTCCCTTATTCCCAATTGTTGGCTCCGTATATTGAGTCACTACCAGGCAGGGCCCAGTTTGAATTACTTTGTACCCTTCTCTCCGACACTGATTCGAACCGTCTGAAGGCGGTCTCGACTTTTCTAATCCAGGCTTTTGTTTATAGGGACCGTTTTTTCAAATTTTGGACCCTGGCACCAGGTGAGGGTTCTACCCCTGAGGATGATGGGGTGTAGGCATTGTGTCTTTTGTGAGTCCCTTTGGGATGTATTTTATTGTCAATTTTCTCTATTCTGTTAGTACGCTTTTATGTGTTTCTTATATATGTATGCTTTTGTGTTTTGTGTTTGTCTGACTGCAAGGAGTCTGACTGCAAGGGGTCAAGCACATAAACTAAACTAAACTAATAATAAAACATTTAAAAATAAATCTACAAATTTTAAAACAAGTAATAAAAACACACCCTCCCTTCCAAACCCCACCTCCCCCACCCTACCCTGCCCCCTTGCCAAAAGCATGGAGGAACAACCAGGTCTTATACAAACGTCAAAACAACAGGAGGATGGGGATCAACCTAGCCTCCTCTAGGAGTGAATTCCACAGCACAGGGGAAGCCACCGAAAAAGATCTTACATCAGTTGCCACCCCGTCTCACCCAGGGAACCTCCAAAAAGGTCCCCATGGACGATCTCAGGGGTCGCACGGGCACATGGGGAGTGAGGCGATCCCGCAGATAGGCAGAGCCCAGCTTGTGAAGGGCTTTAAAGGTCAAAACCAGCACCTTGAACCTAGCCCGGTGCTTTATAGGCAGCCAGTGCAGAGCCCGGAGCACAGGTGTCATGTGCTCCCTGTGGCTCACCTCAGTAAGGAGACGGGCCGCAGCATTCTGCACCAGCTGCAGCCTTGGGACCAACTTCTCGGGCAGCCCCATGTAGAGCGCGTTGCAGTAATTCAGCCTCAAGGTGATGAATAGGGGTGGGACCAAACTGAAAAAAATGGGTATTGGTTTTACTGGTTACCGGTTTTTAAAAAATTGGTTTTATTGGTAAAACCGGTTCTACCGTACCGATTTTTTTCATTGATTTCAATAGGGAAGTGTCCCCATTGAAATCAATTAACCCCCCCAAAAACCTCCCTCTCCCCCTCCCAGGCTGCGCAGGTGGAAGGGGGGACTGGTACGGGGAATTCTCAGATCTATCCGATATCCCCAATACTGCCAAATACCCCCCCATAGTGATGAAGGCATGGATGACAGTGGCGAGGTCAGAGTCTGAGAGATATGGCCGAAGCCGCCGGACAAGATGTAACTGCCAAAACGCACTCCCTGCCATGGACACAACCTGAGATCCCAGGCTGGGCTGCGAATCGAGGAGCACACCCAGACTCCATACCTGTGGGACCATGGGAGGGCGCACCACCCTCACCCCCAAGAGGAGATTCAACCACTCCCAGGCCCCCCAGCCCCTCACCCACCAACATCACCTCCATCTTGTCAGGATTCAGCTGCAGATGACTTGACCTCATCCAAGCCCCCACAACCAACAGGCACTGGGGAAATAAAGAGACTGCATGGTCTGGGTCAATGGAAAAGGAGAGGTAGAACTGAGTGTCATCAGCAAACTAATGACACTGCATGCCCTGAAACCCTCTCACGATCTCCCCTAATGGCTGCATATAGATGTTAAACAAGAGGAGGGACAGAATGGCACCCTGCGGGACTCCACACGTGAGGTCCTGGGGGGAAGACGTACACTCCCGCAAGACCACATGGTGAGTTCTCCTGGCCAAGAAGGAATGAAGCCAATCCAAGACCATCCCGCCAATCCCGGAATGGTCCCGCAGGCAGGTCACCAACACCTCATGATCAACTGTGTCAAATGCAGCCGAAAGATCTAGCAGGACCAGTAAGGTCTGACGACCCTGGTCCAACGCCAGACGGCAATCATCAACCAAGGCCACCAATGCAGTCTCCATACCATACCCAGGCCGAAACCCGGACTGAGAGGGATCAAGGAAACTGGTGCATTCCAGAGGTTCTTGGAGCTGCCATGCCACAACCCGTTCAATAACCTTCCCTAAAAAGGGAAGGTTAGAGACCCTCTGATCTGGACAACCGTCCCATCAATGACCTCTTCAGGCTTTGGAACACCTTGCTGATGGAGGTCATTGATCGGACGTCTCCAAGGCATCCGTTTCCCAGGTGGCAGCACCGTAGGCCTCCCTGGTTTTTGGAGGGGCTGTGGGTGCTGAAGCAGGAGGGAAGGCAGTTGGAACGACAGTGGCGCCACTCACGTGCTGAAGCTGACAGGTTGCGGCATAGAGAGGGTTTAAAAGCCTATGCCGTAGCTATGTGGGCAGCAAAGAAATAATTCTTTGCTGCCCTCATAGCATCCACTAAATTCCCTCCAGCGGAGCTGTTCCGGGTGGTGCAGGGACTGTTCAATCTGGCCTCCCTCCAGCTTGGAGTGGAGTTATCTTCTAGTGCCTGCTGTGACTTATTTTTGGATTATTTTGCAGATAAAATCGCTCAGTTTCACCATGGTTTTGATGCCACACTTCCTGCAGTGGGGCAATTAGAGGTTATGGAAACCCCACCTTGTCTATGTTTGTGGGATCAGTTTCAGTTGGTGACCCCTACTGATGCAGAGAATGTTCTTGGGGCTGTTAGGGCTACCTGCTGTGAACTGGATCCTTGCCCGTCCTGGCTGGTTAAGGGCAAAGCCTGCCGGGAGACGATGGGGCCATTACTGGTGGAGGTGGTCAATGCCTCACTTAGGGAGGGCAGGGTGCCAAGCTGCCTTAAAAAGGCGGTGGTGTGGCCCCTGCTCAAGAAACCATTGCTTGACTTGAATCCTTTGCCAGTTATCGGCTGGTCTCTAACCGTCCCTTTTAAGGGAAGATTATTGATCAGGTAGTGGCCCAACAGTTGCAGGAACATCTGAATGGCGTCAGTTTTCTTGATCCCTTGCAGCCAGGATTTTGCCCGGGTTATGGCACCGAGACGGCGCTTGTGGTGTTGATTGGTGATCTACACTGGGAATTAGTTCAGGGCCATTCAGCCCTGCTGATTCTATTAGATCTGTCGGCTGATTTTGATCATGAGATGTTGGCCAGTGGCCACGCACCTGCGGGACTGGGCAGCGGTGGGCGGTATGGTTCGTGACTGGTTCCGCTCCTTCCTGGATGGAAGTACTCAGCGAGTGGTGTTCAGGAATCATTTTTCATGATACCGAGACCTCTCATGTGAAGTCCTGCAGGGTTCTGTTTTGTTCCCTCTCCTGTTCAACGTGTATATGCAGCTGCTCAGCGAGGTAGTCAGGAGGTTTGGTGTGTGGTGTCATCAATATTTATTTATTTTTATTTATTTATTTATTCCATTTATACCCCACCCCACATGAAACAGCTCGGGGCGGCTGATGACACTCAGCTTTACCTCTCTTTTTCATCACACCCAGACCCAGAAGTCTCGGTGCTTACCGGGTGTCTGGCACCTGTGGGAGACTGGATGAGGGTGAATCGACTAAAACTCAATCCCGATAAGAAGGAGGTGATGCTGGTGGGTAAGGTGGCGGGGGTGATGACCCCCATCATTGATGGGGTCTTCCCTCTGCTGGTTCCCCAGGTACAGAGTCTGGGGGTGTTCCTTGATTCACAGCTCTGTTTGGATGCTCAGGCGGAGTCTGTGGCAAGGAGTGCCTTTTGCCAATTACATCTGGTGTGTCGTCTTTGGCCATATGTCTCAGACTCTGACCTGGCCACTGTCATCCATGCTTTCATCACCTCTAGGCTTGACTACTGTAAAATGCCCTATGTGGGGCTACCATAGTGACGGTTCGGAGGCTACAGCTGGTGTAGAATGTGACGGCCCGTCTCCTGGTGGGACTGGGCTGCTGGGAACTTATTACACCGGTTCTTCAGTCTCTGGCTGCCTATAGTCTTCTGGGCCCGATTCAAGGTGTTGGTGCTTGCCTATAAAGTCCTAAATGGCCTTGGATTGACCTATTTGCGGGACTGCCTCACCCCCCAGGTCCGGAATCGGCCCCTGCGGTCATCAGGGGGTGCTTTCCTCAAGGTCCCCCGAATCTTTCAGGGGGCCATGATGGGGACGGACTTCTCAGTGTCCGCTCCGATGCTGTGGAACTCCCTGCCGGTGGAGGCCCATTTGGCCCCAGATCTCCCCTCGTTTTGACACTGTTGTAAAACATGACTGTTCCACCTGGTTTTCAATGGGGACGATGGGGAGGGAGGGGGGAATGGGTTAGGGTGGGGGGAGGTTAGGGATATTTTAAAATTCTTCCCTGTTGTGTTTGTTTTAAAGTTGTTTTTATTGCTATTTTATTTATTATTATTATTATTATTATTATTATTATTATTGTAAGCTGCTCAGCGCTGCCTGTCGCAGGATGGGTGGGATAGAATTTTTTAAGTAAATAAATAAATCTCTAACTGGGGGAAAGGCTGCAACCTTTCCTTTCAGAGTTTATTTTTTTTTATACTGAAACCTTTATCCCTCACCCTCCTGCACTTTGGCAGCTTGGAGCAGAGTTGAACCTGGGCATCCTGATCCATGCCTTTGTAACTTCAAAGCTAGATCACTGCAATATTCTCTATATATGGATGACCTTGGGTGTTTTCAGACATGATGTTGGCTGACTTTAGTGCACTTTAGTACGCTTTACTCTGCGGGCAAACGTCACTTTAGAAAACACATGCCAGATGTTAGCACAGAATGAATTCTGACCATGGTGGCAGCTAGCCTGGGTTGTGACTGTGAAGTCCGCGAGTCACAGCCCTAGCTAGCTGACACCATGGTTGGAATCCTGTTGCCTAACTGGGAGTAAAGTGAGCTTTCAAATTTGAAAGCCTGCTTTACTCACTGCGGTCCAGAGTGGCTGGGGTGGGGGGTGGGGAGACACCATGGCAGCCTTCATTGGCCTCCTTGGTCACCCTTCAGGGAGCGAGATGGGCTGCTGGGTAGGGATGTGCGAACAGATCACGGTTCGGTTGTTTAGTCAGTCGTTCGTTCGGTTTGGGAGCTGAGTTCGGGTTCAGTCGTTCTGTCCAGGAACCGAGTTTGAGTTCGGTCATTCGGTTCAGTAGAGTTTGGTTCGGTTCGGTCGTTTGGAAATCAGTCTAGGTATTGCGTGATCCCGTGATCGCGTTGGAAACTGGAAACCGCAAATTTGGGTGCGTGCAGAGATTGTGTGGAGAGAGAGCGCATGTGTTGTGGCTGGCTGGATGTTTGGTTTTGTTTGGTGTGTTTTGGTTGCGCTGGACTGTGTGTTGGTTTGGTTGGTTGGTGAGTGTTGGTGGCTGTGTTTTGTTTGGCTGTTTGTGTGGGTTGGTTTGTGTGGGAGAAAAAAAATGAAGAGAGTGAGGCTTAATAGAAGCCGGATCTGGGCCAAGGTGGCGGAGTCGGTGGAGGAGGAAGAGGTTGCTGCTGCCACTGGCCCTTCGGTGGTGGAGGTCGGCTGCTCAGAGGAGCAAGAGCTGGGCACAGGAGGTGCTTCCAGGTTTCTAAACTTTATTTTTACTTTGAGGACAAGAGAAATAGTACTGTCCTTTAGAGCAAGCTTGCTGGTGGATGGGTGGGTGGTGGGCAGTCAGGCACAATCAAACAGTGGGCATCAGCGGGTGGCAGTGGATGTCTGCCACAGAGAGAGAGGGTGTGGGGGGCACGAGCTGAAGGAAGCACCCACCAAAACATGTGCCAGCCATCCCTAGCAGCACCCCAAGAAGGGCAGGATTTGCACGTGCCAGCAAGGGTCTCCAGTGCTAGCACCCCCAGAAGGGCATGATTTTTACGTGCCAGCAAGAGTCACTCTCCAGTTGCCATCCCTAGCACCCAAACAAGGGCAGGATTTGCATGTGCCAGCAAGGGTCTCTCAATTCGTCGTCCCTAGCTCCCCCAAGAAGGGGAGGACTTACACGTACCAGCCAGGGTGGGTCTCTCAATTCTCCGTCCCTAGCCCCCCCCCCAAGAAGGGGAGGACATGCACGTGCCAGCCAGGGTGGGTCTCTCTCTTCACCATCCTTAGCCCCCCAAGGAGGGAGGAATAGAGGCATCATCATAAATGCATGATATTATTTAGGTGTTGTTTACAATGTGTATGTGTTCCTGTTTCAGAGACGGTGGCGATGCCGCCACCACCGCTCGTGCCCGGGCCCCCAGAACCCCATCAAAGCAGAGGTTGGAGCTGCTGCCAGAAGAAAGCAGGCCCATGAGGCCTGATGTCTGGCGGTGGTGTGTCAAGCACAAAGGATACGTCATATGCAAGGTAAGGCATGGGGGCTGCAACAACAGGGAATGGATTGTGACCTTTTGGAAGGAAGTCCCCTGAAGAGAGAGATTGTCCACCCACCCACTTGTGGAGACAGAATGCAGGCAGGGCTTGACAGACCATTGGTCTGACACAGTATGGCACTTCTTATGTTCCTATATTTAGTTTTTATGTTCTTTAGGTATGATGCAAACAAATTACAAGGGGTAGCCAGGGGACCACATCTGGCCTAATCGCCCACATTGAGAACATCCACCATGAGAAGGTGAAGCAGTGGGACTCCGGTGTGGAGGAGCATCATCGACACAAGAAGGGGGGGAAGACACAGTAGAAGGTCAGTCACCGCAGCCCTTCCCCCGCTAGCTCTGTGGAGGAGTCTCCAGTCACCCATGAGGCAATGGAAGAGGAAAGGGTTTTTAGGGCCCAACTAGAGATGCCCCCCACAAAAATATATAGAGACCTCCCCAAAATACCTTGATGGGCTAAGGCTCCAAGACCTCACAATGAGGACAATCTTGTTGAACGCTTCTGGGAGCTCCAAATTAAGACCAGAAGGCGGATGCATACGCGGCATACCTACGCAAAGCGAGGCAGGAATTGGAGTTACACTGCCAGTCTCTTGCCAAGTGGAATGTGTCCTTGCAGGGGCCCTGGACTTTGTCACTTAATGTGGGTATGAGGTGGAGGTGGACGTGATGCTCCTGGCTGCCCGTAGGTCCCGTGCACCCCTTTCACCTTTCCCCACGTTCTGGGGGACAGACCCAAAGAGTAGACCCCCAAGTTTCCTTTCCTTTATATGTTTGGATTTGGTTTTATAAAGTTGTGTGTTGTTATTTAAAAAGTTTTTATAAAAGTTACATTTGTTGTTACGAGCTTTGTTTGACCTTCCAGTCTTTTATCCCTCTGTGCTGAAGTTCTGGCATGTGGCAGAATCTCAGAATGTCAGATCCCTACCTGACAGCAGCAGCACGTGTAGTAGAATTAGAACTGAGATGTGACAGCAGCAGGCTCTCAGCTTTCAGACAGCCCCCCAGGAGGGGCAGGGCTTATGTCTTTGTGGGTGTCCCAGAGAAAAAGAGAGACAGGTTCTTTTGGCAGCGGGCAGCAGCTAGTGGGTGCTGGTGGTCACCGGTCAGATGGGCTCTTGCAGCAGCTTCAGTGGGCATCCGTGGGTGGGGGCAGGCTGGTGTGCAGGAAGTAGTGGCTGCTGGCCAGTCAGGCATGAGCAGCTTCAGTACCCAGATGATAGATCTTGAAACTGGAGTGACTGCTTCTGGATGCAGTGGAATGGAATGACAGCCCCCCATGCCTGGAATGATGGTCCCAGAATCTCATTGATGGTTCCTGGGATGGGCATGACTGCTTCAGGTACAGTAGAATGAAAGCCTATGGGAGTTGAATGATGTCCCTAGAATTACTATGTTTCATTGGGCATGGGCACACTTCATTCAATTGTGCAATAGGTGGTAGCGCCAGGTATAGGAACACACACAGGCAGGCATATATAATACGTTGTGTTATTTAAATTGCATGGCCCCTGTCACGGATGCCTGCCACTTGCAGACCAACTGGCGGTGAAGCTCCATGTCGTCAATCTCAGTCTGGAGGTACTAGGAATAGGGCTCCACCCTGCATTCCCATACCTCCAGCACCTGAAACCGCTCTACCAGTCAATCCTCCACAGTCAGGGCTTGCATCCATAGCCCGTCCCTATACTTTTTTTGCTTGTCCAGAAAGTTCTGAGTTGGACTCTCTAGTTTGATCTGAAAAGTCCTTGCCACTTGTCAGAGGGGTACAGGAAAGTTGGGAAGGTAAGGGGTGCCCAGACGCGCCACACTCTCTCAACCGGCTCTGATAATACTCAAAGGGGGTCCCGGAGGCCCGTCAGGATAGTATGTGGGCCGTTCCTTGGGCTTGCGCACCTGGAACTTAGGCCCCTATCATCATAGGGCACAGAGCTTCTTGTTACACAAAAGACTTTCACACCCACAGGGAAGGGAGGTAATAGTGAGGACTGGTGCAAGGGGGATGAGGCAAGGACCCAGGGGCACAGGAGGCAGGGAGGCAAGGACTTGCACACAGCCACAGGGGGCGGGAGGAGAAGGGGCCCAGGAAGGGGCAGAAGCGCCAGGCCCGCAGGCCCCTTCACTCTGCTCACTCACTCTCTCACAGGGAAGCGGGGATCAGGTTTTCAGCCAACACAGATACCTTGTTAAAGACACAGTCACTGATGCAACCCACAGAGGAGGACAAGGAGGGAGCACAGGGGCAACAAGGGGAGGCACAAATACCAAGGGACAATCTCAATCACAATACTTAGCTTCCAGGCAGCAAGGAGGGGGGCTAGTTCATCCAGGCTAAGCTCTGTTCACTGGCTCAGAGCTACTGAAGGGGCCGGGTTATAAAGGAGCAGCCCCGCCCTCCGCATGCCCCCGCAAGCGTGCTGAGCGGCGCAGCGGTGGGCGGGGCCCCGCCTCGTCGGGCGTGGCCCTTGTTGCGGGCGTGCCTGTTGCTGGCGTCGGCGTCTCTGCACGCCGGGGAGGTATGGCCCTCGGCGACGGGCTGCCGGGGGCGGGGTCCGTAACGTCGGGCGTGACCTCTGCATGCGTCTGCATCCCCGAACGCTGCGCCGAGACTCGTGGCGCTGGGGAACTGCCGGGGGTGGGGCCTGGAGTAGCGGAGGGCGGCCGCCGCGCAGGGTAACGGCCGCGGCGGCTGACACCACTTCAGACTCCTCCCGGGGTGTTGGAGAGTCCTCAGCAGAGCTGAAGGAGGGAGAAGGGCTTTGATGGCGTCAGTTCTGGCATGCCTTCCCCCCTTCTTCTGGCGGTGACACTCCATGGCCACGCCAGAGTCCTGCCGCCTCACTGTCTTGCCATGGACTTTCTCCATGATGAGCCCTGATGTTGTCCCCTGGCTGGCCCTTTTAAATCTTTTGCTGCATAATTAAAGAACATAAAAAGATAGGAACATAAGAAGTGCCATACTGTGTCAGACCAATGGTCTGTCAAGCCCTGCCTGCATTCTGTCTCCACAAGTGGGTGGGTGGACAATCTCTATCTGCAGGGGACTTCCCAACAGATCATAGGGCAATCCATTCCCTGTTGTTCCAGCCCCCATGCCTTACTTTGCAGACGGCGAATCTGGTATGCTTATGATACCACCGCCAGACATTGGACCTTGTCCACCCGCTGTCTGGCAGTGGCACTGGCGACCTCCACCTCAATGTCCTGCGCGTGACACCAGTGCCGGCCGATTCCTCTCTGAAACAGGAACACATAAACAACACCTAAGTAATATATATCATGCATTTATGATGATGCCTCTAATCCTCCCTCCTTGGGGTGTTAGGGATGGCAACGGGAGACAGTGACCCTGGCTGGCATGTGCAAGTCCAAAAGACCCTGGCTGGCATGTGAAAATCCTGACCTTATTGGGTGCTAGGGATGGCAATTGGAAAGACCCTGGCTGGCATGAGCAAATCCTGCCCTCTTTGGGGTGCTAGGGATGGCAACTAGAAAGACCCTGGCTGGCCATGGAGTGTCACCGCCAGAAGAAGGGGGGAAGGCATGCCAGAAGGCATGCCAATTGGAAAGACCCTGGCTGGCATGAGCAAATCCTGCCCTTCTTTGGGTGCTAGGGAGGGGTGGCAATGGAGTTACCCTGGCTGGCACATGCAAATCCTGCCCTTCTTGGGGTGCTAGGGATGGCAACGGGAGATGGCTGGCATGTGTTTGGGTGGGTGCTTCCTTTGGCTCGTGCCTGAGTGCTGGAAGAGCCCCCCACACTACAGTACCCTCTCTCTCTGTGGCAGACATCCACTGCCACCCACTGATGCCCACTGTGTGTGCCTGACTGCCCACCACCAACCCACCTGCATGCCAGTGAGCTCACTCTAAAGGATAGTACCCTATTCTTCTTGTCCTCAAAGTAAAAATAAAGTTTAAAAACCTGCCCTCTTGCTCCTGTGCTGAGGAGCCGACCTCCACCACCAAAGGTCCGGTGGCAGCAACCTCTTCCTCCTCCTTCACCGACTCCACCACCTTGGCCTTCCCCCAGGTCCTATTAAATCTCAACCTCTTCATTTTTTTTTCAAACAAACAACAGGCAAACAAAACAGTCACCCACCAACTCAACAACCAGCCAAACCAACACAGTCAAACCAACATACAGTCCAACACAGCCAAAACACATCAAACAAAACCAAATAGCCAGCCAGTCCAACACACACACTCTCTCTCCACACAAGCTCCATACACACTCAAATTTCCGGTTTCTGGTTTCCGACGCGATCACGGGATCACGCGATACCTAGACAAATTTCTGAACGACCAAACCAAACTGAACTCTACCGAACCGAACGACTGAACCCAAACTCGGTTCCCGGACCGAACGACAGAACCCGAACTTGACTCCCAAACCGAATGACTGAACGACTGAACTGTGATCTGTTCAGACATCCTTAGTTCTTATGTTCTTATGATGGTGGGTCCACAGAGCAGTGCAGGGCTCTGTCCCTGTAGTGATGCTCTGGGCTGGGGATGAGCCCCACATGAGCCTGCTAGGGATTCTCCCCTGTGTGAGAATGGACCTTGTTTGGTTGGATATCACTCCCGTGCTCCACGCGCTGCACTGGCTGCCTATAGCGTACTGAGGCAGATTCAAGATGCTGGTTTTGGCCTATAAAGTCCTACTTGACCTTGGCCCCTCATACCTCAGGGACCACCTCACCCTCCATACCCCAGAGCGACTTTTTTGGTCCACGAGGTGTGCCTTTTTGGAGGTTCTCTGTGTAAAACAGGGGGCCACAATGCAAAGGACGTTCTTGGTGGCCAGGCCCCGATTGTGGAACTCCCTCCCGGAGGATGCCCGTTTGGCCCCGAGTTTTTTGGCTTTCCGCCAGGCCTGCAAGACCTGGCTGTTCTCCCAGGCCTTCAGAGGAGGGGAGGGTGGGTTGGGTTAAGAATGGTTGAGGGTTGGGTAGGTTTTTTTGTATGAAGTTTTATTTTTTAATATTTGTATTTTAATTGTTATTTTAACCTATTGTTGTTTCTGTGCTGTAAGCTGCCCTGAGATGCCGTGGGCATGAGGGGTCGGCTAAGAAATGCGGAAAATAAAATAAAAAATAAATAAATGTTGTTGTGTTAATTTAATAAACAGTAGCTGCCTTATAGTACCACAACTTTGCTTTTTCCCTTGTTAGTCTTGCCAGTGGGGGTTCAATGGACGTTCCCCACCCGCCACCACTGTCCTTAGCTAAATCTTTGCCATTTCTGCATGTATCCCAATGAGTGAATTTAATCTGCACAGAGCTGAAATTGCTTTCTGTAGTCTCCCTGAATACCAGACATAATGGCATTTTATTTTTAGTATTATTATTTCCTCATGTTTTCTTGATTCCTATTTGGAAGCTTTAATGGAATATATTTCCCTTCCATTTGAAAGAGAAAAAGTTCTCTTTATTTGGATGGTTTACATGCTATTTCTTGCTTGTGTGGTCAGGAGTATTTCTTATTTATCCCTGAGCAACATGCAATCTTTGGAAGATTAGGAAGTGTGGGGTGGAAAGGAATTGCAACCCAAACACATGAATTAATAAACAAACAAGTTGTAATCTCGCCAGTTGCAGAAGGACGTCTGGGGGAAAGTCAATCACGTGCTGTGAAAAAATGCTACAGTGCCATTGCCTCAGAGAAAGGGGCTTTTGTGCCATTCACGAGGCTGGCATTTCAAGTCCTTTCAGAGTGGTCAGGTGTTTCAGCCACACTCCACCATTCAAATCCTGTTCTTTCCTCTAATTAATTGTTTAAAAGCCGCGGAAGGTTTGATCTCGTTATCTGCTCCTTCCAAATCTGAAATTTCTACCTTGAGCCAACTTTTTATTAATCAATTAATTATTATTTTTTAAAGTCAGCTGTAAAAATTAGGGGGGGGAGAGGAATGTGGACCAGGTGCCACTGTTGTTTCTGGGGTGTGAAAATGGGACCAACCTGTCCCCTGCAAGTGAAAATAGTCCTGTCCCCTTAACGATAGCATTTGAATTTGCCAGATGTGTAGTGTAATGGCTAAATCTGCAGTATTTAGACTGGGAGTTAGTGGGGGACACTGGTTCAAGTCTTGCCTTAGCCAGAAAAACACTGGGTGACCTTAGGCCAGTCACAATATTCACTCATCCTAACCTACCTCACAGGGTCGTTGTGAGGATTAAAAGTTATGCTTCTATGTAAAGCACTCCAAGTGCCATAGAGGAGGGGCACTATATAAAAATAAAAATAAAGATGCTGATGATTAAAAATGGTACCAGCTTCATTCATTCCAAGGCAATTCCAAGGGGTTGATCTATAAAGCCCTACATGGTCTGGGCCCCTCATACCTCAGGGACCGCCTCGCCCTCCGCGCCCCAGAGCAGCTCCTTCAGTCCGCCGGGGGTGCCTTCTTGGAGCTCCCCCGTGTTAAACGCGGGGCCACAATGGAGAGGACATTCTCGGTGGCCGTGCCGCACCTTCGGAACTCCCTTCTGGAGGAAGCTTGCCTGGCCCCTAGCCTGTTGACATTCCAGTGAAGTTGCAAAGCCTGGCTGTTCGCCCAGGCCTTTGGGGAGGGTGGGGGGGTAGGGGTAGGGTTTTTTAAGCTCCCCCACCTGATTTGATGATATTAGTCCTGTTTTAATATTTTATTATTATTGTTATGAATTTTTAGATTGTTTTTATTGTATTTTTATCTGTTGGAAGCCACCCCGGGCTGCTTGCAGGAGGGGCAGGGTATAAATTTGTTGAAATAAATAAAATAAATAAAAATATAAATTCTGATGCAGCAATGAGAACACATGCATTCCCAAACTGGTGGGACTGCTGTGATTTTGGAATCCCTTCTATTCAGACCAGCTGTTTTGGAGGAAGCAGGGGCTTCCAGTAGCCACAGCAGTGGCAACAACACATTTGGGGGAAGAGGAGAGAATGCGATAGTTAAAGTAGATTTAAAAAATAAAAAACAATAGGTTGGAAATCTGGGCTGAATTTGATATAACTGTAATGTTCTACCTTTGGGGGCGAACCCCCCTCTCCCACATATACAAGTATAAGTTGGTGTATCCCTGGCTCAGCAAGAGCACCTGTGAAAAGAATCTAGAAGTAATAATTCCACTCTTTCAGCACCATCCAGACCTCACCTGGAGTATCGTGTCTAGTTTTGGGCATGTCATTTTAAGGACATTGGAAAATTGGAGTGGGTTGAAAGGAGGGTGGCAAAGAGAATTAAAGGGTTTGGAAAGCATAAGGAAAGGTTGAAGGAACTGGGTATGTTTAGCCGAGCAATAAGAAGATGAAGGGGAGACATGGGGTGATTTCAGACGTTACGTGAACACGGTGAACCACGGTAAATACCCACCTGTGGTCACCGTGTCCCGTACGTCTGTTCGCGGCACGCCAGATGTTGGCCACGGTCAATCCCCACATGGGGTTCGTTTGAACCACGCTTCCCGGGCTAGCCGGGGGAAGGTCCCGGGAAGCGTGGTCAAACGGACCCCGGGCCGTGGCCAAGGAAAAGTAACGTCTGGTTGCATGCCATGGCCCGGGATCCCCAGCGGGGTCCCGGGCAGTGGCACGATCGGCTGGACGCGGCGGCCGCATTGGCCCCGCCGCCCGCCCGTCTCCTCGGAGGGCGGGCGGCGGGGTGCGTGGAGGGGGCGCGGCCACGTGGCCGCACGTTGCGCCGCACGGCCCCGGCCCCTCCCACTTTCCCCGCCGGGATCCCCCCGGCACGTCTGTTGTGCCGTTACGGGGTGACCCCGGCGGGGAACGAAGCTGTTGGTGCTGGTACGGGGCCAACGGCCAGCGTATCGTCTGAAAATACCCATGGTAGCAGTCTTTGAATATCTAAAGGGCTGCCCCCAAGAAGATGGGAATTTAACTGTCCTGCCTGGCCACAGAGGGCAGGGCTAGAAACAATGGGGTCAAGTTACAGGAAGGGAGGTTTCGGTTAGATGTCAGGAAAAACATCCTGACGGTAAGAGCTATTCGGCAATGGAACCAGCTGCCTAGGAAGGATGTAGGCTCTCCGTCACTGGACGTTTTAAAAAAGAGACCGGGCCGACTATCTGTCGGGGATGTTGTTGCAATAGTCATCCTGCATCCAATCAAGAGGCTTGACTAGATGACCCTTGAGGTTTCTTCCAACTCTTTTTGATTCTGTATTGAAGAAGACTGTTGAATCTGCTTATGGAAATCTGACTAACAGACGTTACTTGGGCCGATTCCGGATCGTGGTCTAGCTAACCACGATTCTGGACTTCCAGGCATCTGGAGGTCCAGAATCGTGGTCAAAATAATTACTGCCAGAGGTTCACTGTGGTGAATATCTGGCTGAAATCATTTAGACGTTATGGGACTTTTGGTCGCCACAGGGGATTCACTGTGGTTGACCGTGGTCTCGTAACCTCTAAAATTACCCTTACTTACTTGCTTGCTTGCTTACTTAGTTACTTACAACTTGGTTGGTTACTTCATAACTTGGTTACTTACTTGGTATCTTACTGACTTGGTTACTTACTATGATCTTCCTGATAGCACTCAGACTAGTGCTGAAATGAAGAATAGCAAATATATAATTCATAATTAATATCTGGTATTTTGGATAGTTTTGTGGTTATCTGTTAACTAGCCAGTTACTGTGGAGATAAACCACCAAACCAGAATACCAGATATTACCAATTACTGCATTAACATATTTATTTATTTGTACCCCACTCTTTCCTGAAGGCTCAGGGTGGCGACACAAAACACAAAGAATACAATTAAAAGACATTAAAATAGAATACAACAAAAAAATTCTACCTGGGCCACCCTAATTACACCACAACCTCCCACCCAATCCCTGTCCCTACGACCTATAACTGGAGTCCAGAGAGAGGAAGGGAGAGAGTAGAATTAAAATGGACAAGCAGTAATTAAATGGTAATGCAGTCAATGTTAATTGGGTAAATGGTGATTTGTAGGGATGGAAATTTTGGTTTCGGATAAAACCAAAAGTACCCAAAAATGGCCATTTTGTATTAATCTAAAATGTTGTTCTTTTTCGGTTTCGATACTATCGGATCTTTTGAATTGATTTTTGTACTGGATTTTTTAATGTTGTGGTTTGTCCCCCATTGAAAAACCTCAATGTTAAAAATGCAGTACAAAAATCAATGCAAAAGATCCGATAGTACCGAAACCGAAAAAGAACCGAAATACATGAGAACTGAAACCGAATTTTTGCCCAGAGTCCCATCCCTAGTGATTTGGTAAACCAGATATCCACTGGATACTAACCAGGTAGTATTTGGTATCTGACCAGATATCGGTGAATCCTTCAATATCCAGATGGATACCGGCTCGTAGTGGATATACTTGTTTCAGCTCTATCTCAAACACAACAAGAGTCTGGTGACCAACCACATTAGAGCAAGAACTTGACAGTGGCAGGAATGCGGTGTCAGAGCTAGGAGATCCTGTCTGTGCCTGGGAAAGGGAGAGGGGGAGCACAGGGTGTGGGTGTGTTGGTTGTCAGAGCCCAGCCCTCATTTGACCAAACTTTCACTCCTAAAGCTATTACTCAGTAATGTCATTGGTGAGGATCATCTCCTTAACCAGACAGAGCCTTCATGTGGTGAAGACTCCTTCTGCTGCCATTTTGTCCCATATCTCCCCCACCAGAAGTTGTTTTAATTGTCTTTCCGCTAGTTTTGTGATCACTCCAGCTTTGGCTTTTGAAAACAAAGATTTATCATTGACAAAACATTGCTGCTTGACCGGAACAATGGGCCATGGCCAAACTGTGACTGCCAATTCCAATCTGTAAGACCCTGCTTTCATTTACTGGTCTGGTGGGTGAAATCCGAGGCTTGTCAAACAACATCAACGCTGAAAACAAGAGAAAAGGCAGAGGGTAATTTGAGTAAGATCTATAAGAAAAATTGTTCAGAGAGGAAAGAAGGGAGGAAAAAAAACAAAAACCAACCCAAACAACCCAAGAGCTATTTTTTCCCCTTAACTACCAAGCAAGTTTTGTCATATGGAGCTGGGAGGCAGAATGAATCTTGGCGGAGTTGACAGGAGAGATAAGCAGTGAAGTGGCTGATGGACTAGTGGAGGAGGAAGTAGGGCAGAAGGAGCATCATGAAAGGAAGACCGCTCTGGGGGTAAGCATGCGACTCCTCCCTTCTATTTTAGTTTATTAGCTCCGACATCTGTTCATTGTTTCTCTAGTGGGATCGGCAGGAGACTTGTTCAGGGGCCTAGGGCATCTTTCCAGCTGTCAGAGAAGGAAACTCGTGGCAAGTTTAGTTAATGTGAAGATTGGTCCTCCAAATAAGTGGCTGCTGCTATCTTCGGATGTCAACATTCATCAAAGCTTCTTTCTCTTCTTGCTTTCCAATAAGCTTACCTGGTGTGGGATTGCTTGTGCAAACTGAGCTAATTAGCCAGGTTTGTCTTGATGAAGGGCTAACAGCCTTGGTCACAACATCACAACAGAATTTAGGAGTGCGTTGTCTTGTCCCTCGAGCTGAAACAAGTACTGTGGAAATTCACTGAATCTACCCACACATTTCCCCGATTTGAGTGCCCAGTAGTGGGATCGGCAGGAATACTGACTTCTGGTTATCATTTTTCAAGTTTCCATCTCTATTTTTCAGGTTTCTGTCCCGATTTACCAGAGAAATCAACAAATTGGTAATGGAAACTGCCAATTTTTCAGGTAGTCAGGAGTCCAATCAGTGCTCAGGTAGCCTGTAACTGTACCCCCAAAATGCAAGTATTACCCACTAGTACTAAATTAGATAGCTCTTACAGATCTGCTCATTCCTTTGTCTTCATCCTGCCTGTTTAATTCTGCTGCCAGTTCTGTCTTCCATTATTACCTTTCCATTCACATTGATCTTTAATAATAATCCTTATTTTTATATAGTGCCCTCCTCTTGCCATGGCACTCAGAGCGCTTTACATATAACACAACTTTTAATCCTCACAACAACCCTGTGAGGTAGGTTAGACTGAGAGAATATTGTGACTGACCCACGATCGCCTAGTAGGTTTCTGACTAAGGCAAGACTTGAACCAGGGTTCCCTACTACCTCCCAATCCAAGTAATGCACATGTAGCTATTACACTAGGGATGGGCAAAGGTGGTTCGGAAGTTCAGAGTTTGGACTGAACTTGAATAGTTCGGTTGGCCGAACTGAATGTGTGAACCGAACTTGAATTCGAACGTTCAGTTCAGATGCATTCGGTGAGTTCGGAATTGAATTTCCATTGGTTTCAATGGAAAACACATTATCAGCTGTAACATTTTTGTTTTTTATGCTATGTGGCTGAAAACTGGAGTGGCTATACCACCAATAGAATGAATTACGGGTACCAAATTTCAAAACGATTGGATAAGAGAATCCGATTCTAGAAGCAGTTGAATTATTGTATTTTGCAATATTCTACATATACATTCTTAGCTGTAACTTCTTTTACTCACATCTAATGTAGGTGAAACTTGTCTGATTCATACCCCTTCCCATAGTTAGTATCTTTGCCAAATTTCAGAAGGATTGGAAAAAGGGTCTTGGTGGTATAAGCAATTAACATATAAATGTATGTCTGACTGTAACATCTTTGTAATCCAACCATTGAACATGAAATTCTGTAGGGCTATATATTACACTTTCATGATTATCTCTGCCAAATATCAGAAATATTTTATAAAGGGTCCCAATTTTATATGCCTGTACAACATATGTAGAGAAGGGGCCTATGCGTGGGATTCTCTGATGTCACTGTGGTATAAGATCGGTTTGTGATGCGAATTGGCCAACAGAAATGTCAACCAAATATCCTCATTCTGTGCTGGGACCATCCCAACATATCTCCCCCACTTGTTTCTGGGAAGTCAGAAGCATCTGTTTAGGAAAGAGTCAATAGAAATTCTCTTATGTCCTCTGTCTCAGTGCTGCAGGATGTGATTGATAGTTGGCCAGCCTGGATGTGTTTAAACTATGTCTCCTGACTGCTGGGATGCTATCTCAGAAGTCCCAGTTATGTTGCTTATGCCCGCCACAGGGCCGCCCCCTATGCCCACCTCGAAACCACTACCAATTGGTCCTGTAAAGCTAGAAGCTTGCAGTAATGTGTTTGGCCATTGAATGTGTCTGTCAGTCTTTGGGGTTGCTCCACATCCTTCCTCCTACAGTCTCTCTCCCCCTGCCATGCAGGGTGCCTGCCTCTGACTGGCACTGAATATGCTGATATTCATCTGAATAATGATCTTCACAGGGACAACATCAATTGCTTATATAATTGGGTCCCTTTATCAAAATCTCCTGTACATTTTCTGAAATGGCAGGAAAGATATTTGATACATTCTTGCCAAATATTCTGTAAACAGAATGGAATATCAAAATGTTACAGCTGGAAATGTATTTTCAGATTAATGTCTTATACCCTTGGTACCCTTTTCTCACACTTTCTGAAAATTTGCAGAAATATTAAACATATGAAGGGACATAATATTTACAAGTTTCATCAAAATTAGATGCAAGATAAAGATGTTGTAGCCATGCATGTATATGGAGCTTTTCTTAAAATCACAAGATTCAATTGCTTCTGAAATCAGTTTTCTTTATCTAATCATTTCGTATTTTGGTACATTTAGTGCCCTCCATCAGGGGTATAATTTCTCCAAATTTCATCAAACTTGAATAAGAAACAAAAATGTAATAGCCAGATATATGTTTTTCAGTTTTTTTCCTTTATTTCAAAAAACAAATGTCATTTTCAGTCTCTAATTGCACCAAACTAAAGATCACACCGAGCCCAATAAAACTGAATACTGAATCCAAACCTAAATTTTGACATGAACCACCGAATGGACAAACAACTAAACCTGGTTCTGTTTGCACATCCCTATATTACACCACACTGGCCCTCATTACCTGCTTTTCAAATTCATCCAGTGATTACGTCTTTTTCCAAGTGCCATCTTCATCATATGTTCTGCACCCATTTAGACCTGAAATGATTACACAGAAAAAAATAGGCATGCCCCTTGAGTCTACACTACCTGTACCTAAAACGGAGGTTCAGGTAATAAACATTTGTGCTCCATCAGGTATTCATTTCAGTTATTCCATTTGGGGTGGGTGGGTGGGTGGGGCATTTATTTTGTTTTTTCAGTTGTTTCAGCTTATTTATTTTAGTATTTTAGTCATTTTGATTATTGTATTTTGGGAATATTTCCACTATTATGTGTGCTCAGTCAGAATTCTGACTGAACCAAATGAAAAAAAAAACCCAAAACCTGTCCATTTGCAGATGCACAAAATGGAATCCACGGTTCCACGTAGGTGCAAAGTCGCCGCCATCTTGTTGTACGATGACAGCCATTGGTAGATGCACAGAATAGCGGGAGCCATTTTGCGCATGCACAAAAATGTTTGATCCGAATTCCCATCGGAATTCCAAAAGCCATTCCAATTTCACAGAACATTTCCCCAACTTGGGAATGGTTGTTTCGAGGCAGCCCTAGAATGAAATACCAAAATAACCAAAATAAAAAGCCATTGAAAACAAACAAACAAAATAATAAAAATAATGAAATTAAATAACTGGTTATGTTAGTTTCAGTTGTGGATAGTGTTAAAGTAGCCAACAGCTACCCCAAAAGGCAAATAATACCAGTGATTAATAAATCCACTAGCCATTTCACCACTACTCCTATTTTCTCTTTGTATTACCACTTGCTATAACCTGATGAATGGTCTTGCCCCTTAGTTGAGTCTCCAGTGGGTACCAGGGAGGGCTGTTTGGTATCTGGCATGATGACTTGGCCATCTGGTCCTTTGGATTCAATTCTCAGCTTTGCTAGTCTAGACCTGATTTCTAAAAAGAGCCTTAGAAAATGGATGAAGTGGCATTTTTAGGTAGAAGCTCGCAACAAAGTGATTCTTAGGCCACTTTCAAACATGCCCCCCTCCTGCCCCCTGTGTGCATATTGGGCGGCAGGGGGGAATGCAGCCTGAATGTATTTATTTATTTAGTTAGTTAGTTATATTTATATGCCGCCCCCCATGCCAATGTGAATATGCTTGGGGATCGGCCGGTCTGAAAGGCCCTCCCTTGTGGCTTTGCCAGAAGAGATGTGCACGTATGCAGAGCTCAGTTTCCTGCTCTGCATCCCGCACGTTTCTGCCAGCAAAGCCACATGGGGGGTGGGGTGGGGCTTTCAGACCGGTTGAGCCCCGTGCATATCCGGGCTGTGCATCCCCTCCCCCGCAGCCTAAATATGCAAGGGTTGGGGGCAGGGGGCATGTCTACAAGTGGCCTTCGTTATTTTGACATGCTGAACCAAATCTGCCTGTTGACAAGCTGAAATTTGAGTTTTGCATCTACTACAGGGTATCACAAAAGTTCATAATGGGGGGAAAAAACAAAAATATTGGAAACTCCAGTTGCAATCTGGAAACACATGTCCATTCAGGTTCTTAATATTTAAACCCAAACTGGCAAGATAAACATTAAATTCACAAGGTGAAATCTGAGGAATTATTAAGTACAGGGTGTTCTTAAAACTGAGTTTGGATGTAGACGCTGGCAATAGCATTATTTCTAAACCATTTAAGTATACACTGGATTGTTTAAAAGCTGAAATTGATAATTTTTCAGTTGCCCACAGTAGGCATTTTTACACACACCTTAAAGTGCTGGGCTTTCAATCTTCTGGGTTTACAAGCCCACAAGTAAGTTCCAGATACATTCTTCACACACACACTGTCCTGAGGCAGTTCCTGGATGCATTCTTCACACAAACACTGCCCTGAGACATCCTAAAGTAGCCGCAGCTGTAGACGCAAGGGGCTGTCATGGAAATCAAGTGATCACAGTTGCCTGGAGCAAAGCAGGTTACCAGGAGAACGTTTTACACACAAAAGTTCTGGGAGAAGTTCTATGCAGAAGTTCAAAGAGCCAGATGTTTAAGATCTGGGTGAGTGATTTAGACACACAGAAAGTTCAGGATGTAACAGCAAACATGCAGGAGAAATGTGTGTTTAAAAACAAAACACCAATTTTCCTGAAAAGTATAATTCTGGCCAACAATGGGATAAATGTCAGTTCTATGAGCACATACTACTTGGTGACAGCATTTTCCTTAATGTCCCTGACTTGCTGGATCCAAGTTATATTGTAGCCAGGGTAAACGTTTACAATTGAAGGTTCTACAGGATGTCTAAAAAACTCCAATCTGGTTAAAAAACAGAAAAGAAAAAAAAAGAATGAATAACCGAGCAAAGTGAGAGTAGAATAATTTCATTGAAGGTAAGGAGAAATGTAACATGCAGTAATGAAGTACAACCCCAAATTAGAATGACTAGTAATCTTTTAATAAACAATAGTGAAGTTTAGCACAAAATGGTACAAACATTATTGCTGCATACTGGTATTTCCTGCATGACAGCAACAGAATGACTAATTAAATTAATGCCACAGAACATTTCATGAATATACGCTCCACCAATATAATAATGCTTGTTTTGAAACGCTGTTCCTAGGGCACAATCTAGATGATCACAGGAAAACTGAAACAGTTGTGTGTTATCAGGTCTGAAATGGTAAAACACAGACCTCACTTTTCTGGAACATTCATGCAGGCTTACATAAGTGAATCAACCTGTTGTAGGCATTATCCAAGTGCAGTGCACTATGGGTAATTTTAGACATGACGGATCGCTCGGCCCGCCACTCTCAACCACGGTATGGGATCCATTGCGGATCCAGGACAGGAATCAGCCCGGCCATCCATCAGACGTACCAGATGATTCCTACAGGTGATCAGGGGAGGTGGCGGGGCTACACAGTGCGATGTGAGGCCGCACAGCCCCACCCCCCATGCTCTCCCGGACGCCTGGAGATGGGCAGGCGCAGTGGCCAATCTGAATGCTGTGCCCAATCCCGTCCTGGGGTCTGGGTCACGATCCGGAATCAGCCAAGGTAACAGATGTTACTTTTGCCGATTCCGGACCGTGCTCCAGCTAACCACGATTCTGGACCTCCGGACAGCCGGAGGTCCATAATCGTGGTCAAAAAGATTCCCACTGGAGGTTCACCGTGGTAAACATCTGGCGGGAATTCTTTAAATGTTACGGGACTTTTGGTCACCACAGGGGTTCCACTGTGGTTGACCATGGTCTCGTAACATCTAAAATTACCCTTACTTAGGACACTTTCAGATCTGCCCCCCCCCCGGCACATATTTTGGCTGTGGAAGGGAATGCGCCAGCCAGGATATGTGCGGAGTTTGGCTGGTCTGAACACATCCACCCCAACCCCGGTGAGGCTTTGTTGGCAAGTACATGGAGAGATAGAGAGCAGGAATTCCTGCTCCGTATCTAAGAACGTAAGAAGTGCCATATTGTGTCAGACCAATGGTCCATCTAGCCCAGCATCCTGTCTCTGACAGTGGTCAATCACGGTGGCTTGAGAGAAGCACCCAACCGGTCACAATGCGCGATCCATTCCCTGTTGTTTTCCCCCAACTCTCATCATGTTCCCTGATCCTATCTGGCTAATAGCTGCTAATGGACCTATCTTCCAGAAACTTGTCCAAACCTCTTTTAAACTCAGCTAGAGTACTGGCCCTTACCACAGCCTCTGGCAGTAGATTCCACAACACAATTATATGCTGAGTGGAAAAATATTTTCTTTTACTTATTTTAAACTTGCCACCCATGCGTTTCATGGAGTGTCCCCTAGTTCTAGTACTAGCTGGGAGGGTAAATAACTGCTCCTTGTTTATTAGTTCCATACCACTCATGATTTTATAGACCTCTATCATATCTCCTCTCAGTTATCTCTTCTCCAAACTGAACAGGCCCAACCTACCAAGCCTCTCCTCATATGGGAGCCCTTATGCCCTTGATCATTTTTGTTGCCCTTCTCTGTACCTTTTCTAGTTCCACTATGTCTTTTTTGAGATGGGGCGACCAGAATGCACACAATATTTCAGGTGCGGTCGCACCATTGATTTTTATGGAGGCATTATGACATCCTCAGTTTTATTCTCTATCCTCTTCCGAATAATTCCTAACACACTTTTTACATCTCTCCATTGTGAAAACTGACCATTTAGTCCAACCCTTTGATTTCTATCTTTTACCCAGTTTCTGATCCATAGTAATTCACTACCTCCTATCCCATGATTTTTTAACTTTCTCAAGAGTCTTTCATGGGGGACCTTATGCTTTCTGGAAATCCAGGTACACTCTATCTACTGGGTCTCCCTTGTACACATGCTTATTTACACCCTCAAAGAATTTCAACAGGTTAGTGAAGCATGACTTACCATTACTAAATCTGTGTTGACTCTTTCCCATTAAGCCATGTTTGTCAACATGCCCTGTAATTCTGTCCTTAATGATGGTTTCCACCATTTTGCCTAGCACGGAAGTCAAGCTTACTGGTCTGTAGTTTCCAGGATCGCCTTTGGATCCCTTTTTAAATAATCGGGGTTACATTAGCCACCCTCCAGTCCTCGGGTACAGTGGCAGATTTTAGTGACACGTTACAAATTACTAAGAGTAGGTCTGCGATTTCATATTTGAGTTCCTTCAGAACTCTGGGGTGAATGCCATCTGGGCCTGGTGACTTGCTAGTATTCAGTTTCTCAATTTTCCCTAGAACATTCTCCAATGTCACATTGATTTGTAACAGCTCTTCCAATTCCTCACCCACAAAGCAAGGATCTGCCGTGGGTACCTCCCCAAAATCCTCCACAGTGAAGACCGACGCAAAGAACTCATTCAGCTTCTCTGCAATGTCCTTATCCTCCCTGAGTGCCCCTTTTTTCTCCCTTGTCATCTAATGGCCCAACTGACTCCCTAGCAGGCTTCTTGCATTTGATGTATTTGAAAAAGGTTTTGTTGCTTATTTTTGCCTCTTTAGCAAGCCTCCCTTCAAAATCTCTCTTGGCCTGCCTTATTAACACTTTACATTTACGTTGCCAGTGTTTATGCTCTTTCGTATTATTTTCATTGGAAGTAGCCTTCCATTTCTTAAAGGATGCATTTTTGGCTCTAATAGCCTCCTTCACCTCCTCATTTAGCCCCAGTGGAAGACTTCTGGTCTTCCTGCTTCCTTTTTTAACTTGCAGGATGCATTTAATCTAGGCTTCCAGAAGGGTGCTTTTAAACATTGTCCACGCCTCTTGCAAATGTGTAGCCCTTGCAACCGTGTTTTTTAGTTTCTTTTTAGCTAGTTTCCTCATTTTGTCATAGTCTCCTTTTTTAAAGTTAAATGCTACTGCTGTACTTTTTTTTGTCTTTCTCACTCCAGAAATTATGTCATATGTGATCATATTATGGTCGCTATTGCCTAGTAACTCCACCACAGTTACTCCTTGCACCAGGTCCTGCATTCCACTCAGGACTAGCTAAAAAATAGCTCATCCTCTCATTGGTTCTGGAACCAGCTGTTCTAGGAAGCAGTCATTTATGGCATCCAGAAATTTGACCTCCAAGTCCCGCCCCGAGGAAACATTCACCCAATCAAGATTAGGGTAATTGAAGACTCCCATTATCATTATGTTCTCGACTCTAGTAGCCTGTCTAATTTCCTTTCGCATTGCTTCATCAGTCTCTCCGTCCTGGTCAGGGGGATGATAGTATAGCTCTACTGCGATACTCTTTGCCTCTATCCCTGAAATTTCTATCCATAGCGAATCTAGGGCCTAGAATCTCTATGGACAGAAATTCCAGATATAAAGGGGAAGAGTCTCATAGTAGGGATCGAGCGAACAGTTTGCATCCTTTAAAATTTTAATTGTACTTGACTCAATGTTGTCTTTTACATGTAGAGCCACCCCACCACCAACTCTATCTACTCTGTCATTCTGATATATTTTGCACCCTGGTATTACAGTGTCCCATTGGTTATCCTCATTCCACCATGTCTCTCTGATGCCTATAATGTTTAGATCTTCATTTAGTAGGGATGGGCGAATGCGGTTTGGGTGTTCGGAGTTTGGACCAAACTCGGTCTATTTGGACATCCAAACTGAACGTCCGGACCGAACTCTTGAACGACTGAACAGTTCGGTCATGTTCAGACGAGTTTGGATGAGTTTGGAAGCAGGAAAACGTCTTTCCATGACCGAAAATTAGGTTTTGGTTTCGATTTCAGTTTCATTTTGGTTTCATTTTAGCTATTTTTGAATGTTCAGCCAAGCTGAACCGAACCATCGAACCCAAACGTGGGTTTCAAACTGAACAACCGAACATCCGAACCATGTTCTGTTTGCCCATCCCTATCATTTAGCACCATGTGCCATCTCTGCATGTTTGCGCCGGTAAAGCCGCATGGGGGGGGCCTTTCACATGGGCAGAACACCACACATATCCTGGCTTGCACATTCCCTCCCACAGCCAAAATATGCATGCGCGGGGGGCAGGTCTGAAAGTGACCTTAATCTGTGACTTTCTTTACCTACAGTGAAGTCTTACGACCAGTTGAACATCCACAAGAGATCAGTTCCAAGCAAGCCTTGGGGATGGGATCTGTGGTCATTCAAATTGCTTGGCACAACTGTGTCTTCTATCACTTTCCATCCCATCTCTTTTAGTTGAGGAAACACTGGTAGGAGAACATTGCACTGCTTCCTAGGCATGGGCGAACAGATCGCGGTTCGTGTTCGGCCGTTCGGTTCGGCCGCGATCGGTTCGTGTGTTCGCGTTCGGCCGTTCGGTTCGGCCGTGTTCGGTTCGTGTGTTCGTGTTCGGCCGTTCGGACGTGCCTCGCGTTCGCGTTCGCCCGTTCGGTTCGGCCGTTTGTGTTCGGCCGTTCGTGTTCGGTTGTTCGGGCAGGTCGTACGTTCGTGTTCGGCCGTTCGGTTCGTTTGCCATCGGGTTGTACGTTCGTGTTCGGGCGTTCGGTGTTCGGGTGGTTCGCGCGTTCGCGTTCGGCCG
>QEPC01006491.1:768669-806813 GCA_003113815.1 Sphenodon punctatus | reverse complement strand
TGAAAACAGACATGACGCTAACCACCCTTTAACCACCCTTGGTGGTTATTTATGCATGTTGCAGGGCTGTATTGGTGCCCTATGCAGCCCTACAACATGCATAAATAACCACCAAGGGTGGTTAAAGGGTGGTTAGCGTCATGTCTGTTTTCACCCACAGTTAACCATTTTCCCTATTGGGATCAATGGCAACACTGCTCACCAAATCCATATCATTCAATCAATGGAAACATTGCTCACCAAATCCATATCATTTACTTCTACCAGCAGGTTTGAAAACAAAAACAAAATCAAAAATTACTACCATGTTTGATTTTTTTGATGTTGCAAAACACTCGTTTTCTTCAATTTCAATACTTCATTTCAGTGATACAAGACACACCAACAAGCTCCAATGAATTATTATTTTTTACTGGAACTAGAGCCTGAAATACTAAATTTTCAGCTTGGCAACAGGCTGATTCGTTTCCGCATATCGAAAATATTAAGAAACACTTTGTTGCTTGCTTCTACCTAAAAATGCTACTTCAAGTCACTTTTTTCTATTTTGGCTTCAGACTATGCTGTCGATGTTCTGTGTGGGGCTGAAATGAGAATGAAACTCATTCTCATGAGAATCTCACAGCCGTGAGGAGATCTCACAAGATCTCACAAGGCTAGCAGGAATCTTGCGAGAATCTTGCGAATCTCAAAAATAGCCCCTGAATGGTCTGCACATGTGCAAAATGACAACACAGGCACAGAACGGCCCTGGCTGCCATTTCCATTTTGGGGGGCTGTTTTGAGGTTCTCAAGAATCTCAAGCAGTTTGTGAAGGGTGAAACCTCATTTCAGCCCTCGCTTCAGTGAGGCCATTGATATTGATCTGAATCTCTGGATTGTAGTGTAATACAAATATAGTTTTACAGCATGGGAAGGAAGGAGACTTGCCTTTTAGTCTGTGAAAGCTTCTTTGTTTAGGGAGAGGGCTGTTGAAATCTTTCTAAATGGTATAAAACTCTATTCATGCTAAAAGTTGATATCCCAGCATGGCCTTTGCTTATCCTATGTTATTGTAATTTTGGGTCTTGGCAGCAGCAAATATAAAAACTGTCAAGGAAAATGGAATATTTTTTTGTTTTGTTAATTTGCAAGTGTCTAGGTGCAAGGAAAATCTCCATGGTTTCTTAGTGCAGGAAGACCCTTTTGGTAAGATAGGGAAGACACAGCAATGTATGGGTAACTAAGCAACAGGTAGATTAGGTCTCCAAGATCATGGTATATAACTAGTGCCAGAATCATCCTCTTCACCTCCTCCTCCTCACATTGGGTCGGCAAATTGTACAGTGATATGCTATTATGCTGTGAAAACTTTCTGGAAAAGATAAGAGCTACCATTCTTTAGACAATGTTGTTGCAAGTGAGCATACTTCAGCAGAGTAAAGACTTTGGACAGAGAGAATTGAGCGTCTGATGATGATGATGATGATGATGATGATGATTGATTAAAGAATGATAGACATCAACAAGCTTTGGATTCCTATTCCATCCTTTTCCACACAGGACTCAAAACATACAGAAAGTAAAAACAGAATATCAAATAAACAAAAACCATGCCCATCTATCTACTCACCCTCAAAATCTGCTACAATTTAAGATTATAATTTAAAAATCAAATTACAATTTATAATCCCCCCCACCCCAAATACATATTTGTAGTCATGGCAAAGCCTGACCCCAATGTCCATACCTTCCTTCTCATACGCTGTTTTTAGATGGACACCCCTGCCCACCCCCCACTCGGTGTTCGGGCGGGCATCTGTGTAAACAGTGAGTGGGGTGATGGGTGTGCGCTCAGTGCTCTCCCATGTGAACACCAAGTGGGATGGGTGGGGGTGCGTGCATGCTCCAGAGCAACAGCCACCTCCACTCATCACACAACACCTCCCGCCGGAAAACTGAAGGAGGCCCCATGGGTGGAGGTGGATGTGTGTCTGTGTAAAGGGATGCAAACCCACCTCCACCCACCGCACCAAAACACCCATCCTCCCCCCACCCCGCCCATGTAAAAAGGGCCATAGGGGTATGACTGTCATTGTATTTTGTTTCAGCATTCAATATTAATTGTCTCTCCTCACAACTGTAAAACGCCGGGCACATTGCTAGCGGCACTATATAAATAATGAAATATAACAAAAAAACACACCCCAAAAAACCTCTGAATGAAGCAAGTACAAAAGGTGTTTGGACCCACTTCAGCTGTTTTCACACAGGCCTTTTTCACACAAACACTCTTAACACTGATATAATAGGTGTTGTATTTTATTATGCATGTTGCAGGGCTGCCGGTGTGCTCTACGGGTACCCCGCAACATGTATAATAAAATGTAACGCCCATTTTATCAGTGTTAGAGTGTCTGTGTGAAAAGGGCCTGTGGAAAGGGCCATGGAGAGAGGTGGGTGGGGGGATGGGTGTGCTCACACAGTGGGTGGAGGAGGGTGTGTCCCCCTTTACATGGACATCCACCCACATCTACGGGGCCTCCTCTGGTTTTCCAGATGGTTCCGTGGGTGGAGATGGGTGGGTGATGCGTGTAGGTGCGTGTGCACTGGGAGCGCGCACACACAAACACCCACTGCCCGTGGTGTTTACATGGGTGCACACCCGGGCTGAAATTCTATCTTGATTTTTTTCTTGATTCTCATTGAGAATCAAGGTTCTCAACTTGTTTTTTTTAGCGAGAATTGAGAAAACCTCCTGTTCTCAATACTTTCTTGATCGAGAATTTTTCTCGATTTACCATTTACCGTTTATCGTGATTACCATGTACTGCTGACTGTGATTTGCTGTGTACTGTATACCAATTTACTGTGTACTGCTTACCGTGTACCAAGTTCATTCCTGTAATGCACATGAGCAAAATGGCTGCCCTTTTCCAAAATGACAGCAGCACCGCTGGGACGATTTTGGAAGAGGTCTGCACATGTGCAGAACAGTTGTGGATAAATGGTAAATTGAGACAAATTCTCAGCCAAGATCGCAAGATTGTCATGAGATCTCAGTAATGATTCTCGATTCTTGTGATATTTTTGCGCGGGAAAAAAAATATGATTCTCGTTTCAGCCTACAAATTTGATTCAACACTAGGCAGAAGTGCCGACTGGAGCTGACAGGAATACCTGCAAAAATGGCTATAGGCATCGAGTTTCCGGTACCCAAATTGACCCAACAAGATCGGGTACCGGCTGGTACTGAATTACAACCCCATTTGAGTAGCTGAGACCTTGGAATGTCAACTACCGGTACCAATTTTTTACTTCTGTGTCACTTTTTTGACTTCTGATACTTTATTTCCATCCTGCTTTTCATTTTTCCTACCCAATATACCGATCAGTAATTGGAAAATAAAAAAAAATTGGTACCAAAAGCTACTGACTTTTTAGATTTCTGCCAGATACCTGATTGGTACATAGGTAACCTGTCGGTTACCCAAAGCAGTACCTGAAAATGCGAGTATTACCTATGGCTATGAGTACTAAATTTAGTATCTGTTTCATCTCTAATGCCAACATTTGCTAAATAGAGGTTGGAAAGCTTTGCTCGGGAAGTTCCATTATGTCCTACTACTATATGTAGTACACAAAAACGTACAAAAATACATAATTCCCTATCCCCTAATATGTGAGAATACACAATTAAAACTAAGTAAAAGGGAATAATATCCCCTAACTCCCCAAATCCTACCCCTGCCTGCCAAATGCCTGACCAAAGAGGTAGATGTTATATTTATTTAATTTATTCATTCAAATTTATACCCCACCCCCTTCCCATTGAGGTTGAGGGCAGCTTACAACGTAGGCCCTTTTTACATGGACGGGGGTGGGTATTTTGGCATGCTGGGTGAGTTTCCCTTTACACAGGCACACACACACATCTCCACCCATGGAGCCTCATCCAGTTTTCCGGAGGGTTCCGTGGGTGGAGGTGGGTGTTGCGCAGGAGCGCGCACCCCCGCGCGGTGTTCACATGGAAGAACACCAAGCGGACATTCATCCCCACAACCACCACTGGCCATTTACATGGATGCCACCTCTGCCCCCCCCCCACAGGGGAGAGGGGGTGTCTGTGTAAAAATGGCCATATTTAAAACATCTAAAAGAATCCCCCCCAAATACCCTCGAACCTGCTCCCCTCACTCCAATCCTACCCAACCCTATGTGTGTCTGCCAAATGCCTGGCCAACCAAAAAGTTCTTATCTCACTTCTGGAAAATGAGCAGGCTTGGACTTAGACAAACTTCCAGTGGCAGGGAGTTCCATAATTATGGGGCAGCCACTAAGAGTACCTCTCTGGATAACTTTGCTGTGGAAACTTGATAGACAGATGGCATATGCAAGAGGGGGCTCCCCACTGACTTCAGAGCCTATAATGGAACATGAGGGAAGAGGCCATCTTTCAGATATCTTGCCTTACACTGCCTTCAGAAAATGAGCAGGCTCGGATGTAGATGACCCTCCAAGGGCAGGGAGTTCTATAGTTGTGGGGCAGTCATACAGAGAACACCCTTGTTGTAAAAATGCATACCCTTGTTGTAAAAATGAGTACGTGGTAAACCTGCAAGAGTGTGTTCTTAACTGACCTCAGAGGACTCAGCAGGACATGAGGGGAGCGGTGGTCTTTATGGCCGTACCACTGTGACTTGATGCTCATAGTATTGGGAAGGTAGCACAGCTTTTTCCCCAGTCAGATCCATGATTTATTTTGTTAGTCTTGGCACCGATGCTGTCTTCCTCAGAGCCTGAGGGGATGGCAGATTTTCATAGCAGAAATGCTGTTCCTACTAGTGATCCTGTTTTTACTATGCTCAGCGCTGTGTGAGAAAGCAGGGATAGCCAGAAGTCCCCAAATCATACCTTCTGTTTGCTCTTTTAGAATTTGGCATGTTGGTTTCAGCAGATGTTTTGTAAATAATAGACATGTGGCAGCTTCGCCAGGGTAGCCAACAGACTGAGGTGGGACATCCAGCAGAACAGATGCAACTTAGCAGGAATGCACAGACTGTCCAACCAAACCTCTTGCTGCACAAAAGTGATGCCAAGTGTCTTAGTAACTCGAAAATGGGCACCATGCCCTCCGGGCAGATGGGAACAAATTTCAGCAGGCCGGAGACTACTCCCAAGCATTAAGTAGAGTATTGCTGTGGGGTTGTGGTCTCAACAGGATGTGTCAACACAGATGCCCAGCCAGCACAATGTCTGTTTAATGCATCAATGTGTTTGTCATTTAGTTTGGAGGGGCTGTTGGTTCCAGTTTCTTTGTTATATGTAGGGTGAAATTATCTGTGTTCAATAGATAACGGGGGAACAGGCTTGCTTCAGTTCTGCACAACACATTCTCTTTGTGTCCGTGCATGCGTGTGTATTTGGGCAGAAGTGAGTAGTCATACGGCCCCGCCTGATCGGAAGTGAAAAGTACCATACACACAGGTTGCCTCCGAGTACCAGGCACAGAATGGGTGTGTAGCAGGGTGACTTTAGAGCCAAAGCAGCCCCAATAGAGCTGGGTTAAACTCGCAAGAAAGCTAATCTGATGTAGCCTTCGCTGAAGCTAGCTGGCCGCTCAGACTGCCAGCAAGATGTCGCAACCTTAATTGAGAGCAGCTGCCTGTGCACTTCTGCAGCTAGCTAATTAGCCGACAGCTACTAGCCTACAGCTGTAGCGGGCTGAGGAGAAGCCCGTAATTGCCCTGGCGTGGAGAGAGGAACAAGCAGGGAGGAGTTTGTAACGGGCAGCTTGTCACTTGAGAAGATGAGCCTGAGGAAAAAAGCTGCATAGGGTTGCTGAGCCTGGCCTGCCAAAAGAAAGCTGAGGAACTGCAGGAGACAAGCCTCAAGCTTCCAAGAAAAATCTGGACTAGCAAGCCAACTTCTTAGGCCTACACAGACACCGTGGAAGAACCAGGTGGGATATTTGCTTGCTTAAGTGGCTCATGAGAGAGCCTGGGACTTTGTTGAGTTGCAAGGCTGAGAGGCGAGGCAAAGAATGTTCCTAGTATGGAAGCCAGGAGATGTCCAGAGCCCTGGGACCTGGTGTAAGGACTTTAAATTGCCTACAGGCTTAAACAAGGGCTGTATCTATACCAGTGGGGAAAGGCTTTATGTTGATTATGGTTTATGTTTGGGGACCCATTTATTGGGAGAAGCCCTATAGCCCAGTGGAACAGGAGGGCATGAAACCCCAAGTCTGGGGTGCTAGACCCTAAGGCAAGTAAATTAGTACATTTTTAGTTAATTGGCTGACAGCCCTGTCAAGGGCTCATTGGTTTGCCACTAGGTGTTACTGCTGATGCCCCCATTAGGGTTGATTATTGGACACCCTGCTAGGTCTAAAGATGAACTATTTGTGTGGATGGGGAAATGAGCTAATTCCCACGTGGCTCCTCCAGAGCTGGAGAGTGGACCTGTCCACAGGGTTTACACCAGGAAAACCCGAGGCTGCCAAAGTAGGATGGTAGGCGGTTAGAGTGTGAGTGGTCCTCGACTTGCACTGAAACTGACCAGCTGCAGCATAAACTATTTTTGAAGGACATTGGGTGGAAACAGAAGACATGACGGCCACACGGTGGTGGCGTGACCTGGCCCGAGTCAGGTCCCACAACAAATGTGCCCGGAACTGGGCCGCCAGGGAGGGCAGGGAGATGCACAGATGTGCGGGCGGCTGACTCCACCCTGCGCTGTGCCCAGAACCCTGCCCCCGCCATGATGGGCAGCCATGGTGGACAATGGCCACAATCCCAAGTGGGATCCATGTGGAACAACGTGCCTTCAATGGACATGCGCATAACTTGCGTGCACATGTGCAGGCGCAGGTTGCAAGCAGCACATGCAGAGCATGGGATTGTCCCCACCAACGGCCAGCAATAGCAGCTGGTCATGATGGACCTGATCGGGGCTGTCTCTGCCTGGCCACAGAAGACGTGATAGCCTGCTGTGGCCCACTTTGGCCTGATTGGACGGATCTTAGCCTGGACTGTGACCAGGGCATAGTATGTAGGTGAGAGCACTGAGTCAAGCCACCGGCATGGCATGGGACAATCCCAGGCCAACATCTGGTGGGCTAACAACAGAGGTGCCAGTGGTCTGAGGTCCAATGCAGGCCACAAGGGGCCTATGCCGGCAACCAATAAATCTATTTTCTTTACAGGGCCCCAATTCTTCTGTGGAATTTTTTTAAGAACTCTATGGGAGTCTGTGGGCCTCAGGGCCTGATTCTGCAGGTCCTTGTCCCCCACCCATACTCTCATCACGCCAGGCCAAGCTGGGTTGAGTGGGGGGTTGCCTCCCTCCCCTAGTCTGCTTTGACCCAGACAGCAGTAGCAGCAGCAGGAGTCCAAGTGCTACTGCTACCCACCCCCTTCTCAGCCTGGCCAGCAGCGTTTCTGACCGGTCCGGCTGGGGAGAGGGAGGGCAAAATGTAATCTATTCAAGCACTTCCCGATGGTGACTGGCTTGTTCAATCCTGATTGTCTCCACCCTCAGTTAGTCATTAGTTGCCCTCTCTGATGAGTTTGACACCCACTTTTTAGACAAAGTCACTTGTATTTATTAGAGCTTGGGAGCTGCTTGTTTGGCTGCAATGTCAGGTACATCTGGATGGTATCGGATTTCTGGATCCATGTCAGTCAGGATTCCATCCTGGAGATAGCACGCTTGTGGCCTTGGTTGATGATCTAGTGTTGGAAATTGACAGCGGTCATCGTACCCTGCTGATCTTGTTAGATCTTTCAACAACCTTTGGTACAGTTGATCATGGGATGTTTTTGACAAGGCTACGTGACCTGGCAGTGGTTCACTGAACTGTTCTTGAGTACTATTTTCATTCTTTTTGGGGAGGTCCTAGACAGTCGTGATAGATGGTGGTTTGTTAACCCATTTGGATCCAACTGAGGTTTCATCTTGTCTTCCCTCCTGTTCAATGTGTATTTGAGGCTGCTGGTGAGGTTGTGCAGAGATTTGGAGTGAAGTACCACCAGTATTTTGATGACACCCAACTCCATCTCTTCTTCATCCGACCCAGGTCCTACAGTTTCGGTGCTTACCCAGTGCCTGACTGCCATTGGAGACTGGAGGCAATTGAAGCTCAATCCAGATATTTTAGAAATATTATATTGCTGTCTACAAAGCCCAGTCTTCCAATTTTAGTATCAACCTTCATTACAGTCGATATTGACACTGACAGTGGAGATAGACCTTTTCTTCTTCTACCTCTGTCTGTTGTCTACATCTTCAGACAATTCAGGAGTTGGTCCCAAGGGTGGTTTCTATTAATGGGCGGCTAGGCAGCCAACACTCCCAGCTTCCCCAGGACTTGGTGACTCACTCACCAGCATCTTACCACCTCTCCTACTTTTTTTTTTAAAGGCTCCTGCTAGCAGTGGCAGTTCCCAAACACTTGCAGTGATCGCTTTCCCCATTTCAGATCAGATGCATGCGCAGAAAAACTGTAGCATGCTGTGCATTGCCTACGCATGCGCCCGATCATCACAGCACCAACAGTGCTATCTGCAGCACAGCCAGGACCTGCCGGCTGCCATGGCTCAGCTCCTCCTCCTCCCTCCTCAATCACAACAGCAGCAGCAGCACAAGCCCCAGTGAGGCGGGGCTAGCAGGCTGCTTCAGGGCGGGAGGCGGGGCTGAGCGAGGACTCCCTCCTCCAGATTTCAGTGCAGAAGCGCATCATTGTTGATTGTGGTGGAGAGAGAGCGCATGCGTCGTGTGCCGTCTCACTACTGCACGACTCTTTCTCAGGGCAGGGAGGAGGGACCTATGGCCATGGAGGTGGTATGGCCACCATACCATTGTGTATTTCTGCAGCCCTTTTCCAAAATGGTGCTGGCAGCGGTGGAATGGTTCTGTGCATGCGCAGAATGGTCCGTCGGCCATTTTGTGCATGCAAATGAGTGGAAATCAGCCAAAATAGGTGGCAGCTGGGTGCTAATCATTACCGCCCATTTCAGACACCTAGGGAGGGAGGCTGGGGGGGGAGGAGCCTCGGGAGAAGCCTGCCTCAGCACTAGCCAATTGCTGCCCAGAGAGAGACAGTCTAAGGAGGAGCTGCCCTGATCTGCTGGCTGCTGCTACACAAACCACTCCAGCAGAGCACATGCACCTCACTGTTGCTGTTAGTGGTGTTTGGGAATCGGACAGCACAGCCAGAGACTCCAGCAAACAATCAGTGAGAAAACCAGTAAGACTGATTTCCCAAGACCCCAGTGCCATGTCCAGCCACTATGCTTGCTCCTGGGCTTGAACCCAGCCAACTCAATCTGAGATTAATTAATTTAATGTTGTCCCTTGACTCCTTCCTCCCCCTGGGCCTGGTAGGGCATTTATTGGGGCAACATCCCCTGCATTTTGAATCTTTTCAGCTTGTTTTCAAGGGGGCCAGTACAAGCATGTGCAGACTCATTTGAGGTCTTTTTGTGCTTCCCCACACCAGCCTGGCCATAGCTACTGTTTCTGCACTGCTGTTTACATTTCACAATGGACTCTGCTGATTTCCCCCCTTTGTCTCCTGCTCTCTGGGTTTTTTAGGGGGTGTTTACTGCTACTGGGGGAACCTGGAGGGTTGTGCAGTGGCTTCTCTGCTTGAACTTCCCCTGCATTTCAAATTAAATAGTCTTTTATTTCATCATTTGCAAGCATGTGCAGGCCATTTTGTGCCTCCTTTCCACCCCCTCACTCACCTGGCCACATGGCTACTGCTGTTCAGATGGTCTCTGTCTGCTGATTTCCCCCCCCCCCCCTCACTTGTCTGCTGCTTTCTGTGTGCTGGGGGAACCTGGGGGGTTGTGTAATGGCTTCTCTGAGTTTCCTAGGCATTTTCTTGGCAGTTTGCAAGCATGTGCAGACTCACTCAAGGCCATTGTGTGCCTCCCTTCCACCCCCAAACTGGCTGCGTGTTTGGTTAATAAACCCTTGCCTTGCGTTCAAGATTTGTATTCATTGTGGATTTTTTTCATTGATTACATATTATTATTAAGCATATATATAGTGCCAGCAGTGTACCTGACTGGTGCTTTACAGTTGTTGCTGGGAGACAGGTCTCTGGCCCAGTGGTCTTACAACAATATAAGAAGGACAAGGATGAGGGTAGAGACACACCCATTCCCACAGGGAGAGACACACCCATTCCCATTTTTAGAGATTTTTTTTACACATGGGGAACCGAGGCTATACAATTTTATATTAACTTTAAAATTTGGGCTGGCTAGGCTCCGCCTACCGCTGGGTAGGCTTCACCCCTAGACCCACCAAAATTAACCTACCATTTTGTCTTTCCTTGTATAAAAACAATATATATATATGTATATTGTACTTGTCCTGACACAGTAGCATAGGCTACTAATTGGTACTTGATTAGTGCCTAACGGGCTAGCTGATATACATTTAGTAGGGGTGGGCAGTTTTGTTTTGTTCTTTTAATTACTAAAATGAACAAAGCCCCATTTGTTTGAATAATTAAGATACAACAATGAACAACAAAGGTAACAAAAAGGATGAAAATGAAGAAAAAGCATCAATTTTAATTACAAAAATAATAATAATTAAAAAAATAAACACACTGCACTTTCGCAAAATGGCCACCAAGGCCATTCTGCGAATACATGCCCTTTCCCAAATGATTGCCGGCGGCAACGACATTTGCATGCACAAAATGGCCGACGGACCATTCTGCGCATGCAATCACTGCCCAGGTGCTACGTGGCCACCATACCATCATGCGTTTCTGCAGCCCTTTTCCAAAATGGTGCTGGCGGCGTTGGAATGGTTCTGTGCATGCGCAGAATGGTCCGTCGGCCATTTGTGCATGCAAATGTCGTCGTTGCCGCCGGCAATCATTTGGGAAAGGGCATGTATTCGCAGAATGGCCCTGGTGGCCATTTTGCAAAAGTGCAGTGTGTTTATTTTTTAAATTATTATTATTTTTGTAATTAAAATTGATGCTTTTTCTTCATTTTCATCCTTTTTGTTACTTTTGTTGTTCATTGTTGTATCTTAATTATTCAAACAAATGGGGCTTTGTTCATTTTAGTAATTAAAAGAACAAAACAAAACTGCCCACCCCTACTAAATGTATATCAGCTAGCCCGTTAGGCACTAATCAAGTACCAATTAGTAGCCTATGCTACTGTGTCAGGACAAGTACAATTTTGGTGGGGCCAATTCCAGGGCTCGCGGAAACCATATGCAACCTGCCCCCACACATGTGCGCGTGAAGCACACGCAAGTCCATGGAGCAGACGTTGTGCCACATGAAATCCGCATGAATCCTACATGGATCCCGTGACGAGGGGTTTGGGATTGCGGTCAGTGGGTTGACTTATTTCCCCACTACTCCATTCAGTTCTTGTGGCAATTCTAGTTCACGGAGAGTGTTCCAGGCATAGGTGGCAGCATGACATAAGGGGTGAAGTCATTTTAAGGAGCAGTGGATTCTGGGACATCTAAGGATGCTGGTAGAGGAGTTACTCAGCACCTTACAGGACTGATTCCACTTCACAGAGATAACATCTTCCTCTGTACATTAGCCAGAATAGGCTAGGTTCAATCAGTCACTCAGCTTCATGAAAAATTGAAGATTAAAAACTTGCCTTTTGTTTGATATTCCCACCCCCACCTCCAGAAAAAAAGAAAAGAAAAGAAAACCTCAGCATTTAATGAGCCTCCAGGCATTTATAATATCCTCATTAGGAAATTACGCAGCGCCCAAGCGGGATGTGGATTAAATGCAAGAACAAATAACCGTGAATGAAACGTTAAGGATTCAAAGCCAGAGTTGTTTGCTTAGAAACATAAACAGGGCATCATTTCAATTGGACAGGAGCCATGTGAAATGTAAATCAAAAACCAAAAACTGGAAGACTGAGAAAATATTATCAGAGTGGAATATGCTATTATGAATGAAGCAAACACAAAATATATCCCTGTTTCCCTGGTGTGGAGACATTTATCCTAGCAATTGGGAATCCCAGTGCAGGAAGAATCTTGGGGACATTGCTAACCCCAAGTGTGAGTTTTGCCTGGTAACTCTGGGTATTTTCAGACATTACGAGATCACAGTGAACCACGGTGAATACCCACCTGTGGTCACTGTGCCTCAAACTTCTGTTTGGCGGCCGCCAGATGTTCACCACGGTTAATACCCACAAGGTGTCATTTTCAACCACGCTTCCCGGGCTAGCCGTGGGAATTTCCCGGGAAGCGTGGTGAAAGTGAGTCCTGGTGGGGACCAAAAAAAAATCACGTCTGGTCAGGCGCCACAGCCCGGGATCACCGGCGGGATCCTGGGACGTGGTGAATTCGGCCAGACGCTGTGGCCGCATTGGCCCCGCCACCCACCTGTCTCCCCAGAGGGTGGGCGGCGGGGAGCGTGGAGGGGGCGGGGCCGTGCGGCCGCACCTTGCACCGTGCGGCCCCGCCCCCTCCCAGATTCCCCGCTGGGATCCCCCAGCATGTCTTATACGGCATGACAGGGACATCCTGGCGGGGGATGATTTGGTTGTTTTCGGTACGGGGCCAACATCTGAAAACACCCTCTTTAAGGGTTGCATGAGAGAGGAGGTGCCTCTCACTGGAACTAGAGGACGTTCTCTCACCACTGTGATAATGAAGGCAAAGCAAATCATTTAAAGTGTGAACACTGCACTCTGACCTCGTTACTGGATGAGCCGAGTAAACACAACTACTAGAGCTAAAAGAAAGGGGCACCTAATTTGGTACCTGCTGGTAATACCCTCATTTTCGAGTACTGTGTTGCATATGGCAACAAGCTACCCCACCAGGTCCCCCGATACTGGAAAAAGTGGAAATTTCAGTATCAGTTTACCAGTTTTTCAGTTACCAATTAAAAAAAAAATCAGCATGGAAAACCGGGGGGGAAACAGGATGGAAAAACAAAGTAGCAGGAGAAGAAGTCGATATTCCGGGACCAAAAGCCAATATTCCAGGACATCAGGTACCTTAATCGGGTCAAAATTGGGTACAAAAAACTACGATTATTTTAAAATCGATTCTAGTACCGGTAATTTGACTGGTATACCTGTTTTTGTGGGTTCTTGTTTCAATTATAACAGCTACATAATCATAGAATCATAGAACTGGAGAGTTGGCATGGACCTCAAGGGACAACTGGTCCAATCCTATGCTATATGCAGAATACCCTATACCAGGGGTGGGAAAAGTTCTCAATGAGAAGAACTCCTCAGTGGGGCCGATCCCATGCCCCACACATGCAACTGTGCAATTTACGTGCATGCTGCGGGCCCCATGAGGGGTCTGTTTGATTTGCCCACACATCTGTGCACATACACCATGCCTCCTGCACATGCTGTTCCATGGGGCACAGGATCAGCCTCACTGAAGTCTCCACGTGGCCAAGAGCCATAATTGAAGAGCCACTCTAGCCCTCACACATGCATAGCGTCACACACAGTCTGTCACACTGTCATGGACTGCCCATTGCTGGATGCTCACTTCTCCTACCTCCTCTGTGCACCAGCAAGGGCCACCTGCACAGGGCCAGTGCTGGACAGTTCCTGTCAGCACATGGAGGAAGCAGGAGAGACAGGTTACCAATGCTAGGTGGTACACATGAAAGAAGTCACTTAGACACTAAAACTCCAGGCAGTCATTTCTTCCAAGAGCCACAGGAGAGATGCTGTAAAGCTGCATGTGCCCCACCTCTGTTCCTATACGTACAGCATCCTTGACAACTGCTCAAGGTGCCCAGTTCATTTGCCCCATTCCTTTATGAGGAAGGAGGGCTACAGGATGTCCAGGATTGACAGTGGACATTATGAGTGAATTAATGGTCACGAAACCCCCTAGACATGGATGCCATGCCAATGGAGACTAAGGCTTGCTTTAGAGTAGTCATGAGTCTGACTATTTCCATGCACCAGCTGCAGACCATTCACTATGCTCTCATATGCATATTTTTGGAACAATGCCTTTGACGTTGAATTAGGGACTGTAGGGGAAGAGCACGAGGGGATGGAAGACCCGTTTGGTCCAGCTTTGTGGAGGGAGTTTCAGGAAGTGACGCCGGCCGATGCGATGGATGTCTTGGGGTCTGTGAGGGCCACCTGTTGTGAACTCGATCCATGCCCATCCTGGTTGGTGAAAGCCTCCAGGGAGACGTTGGGGACGGTGCTGGCGAGGGTAGTGAACGCATCCTTGCAGCAGGGGAGGATGTCGCCCTGCCTCAAGGAGGCTGTGATACACCCCCTGCTGAAGAAACCATCCTTGGACATGGATGCGCTCACCAGTTTCTGACCTGTCTCTAACCTTCCCTTTTTAGGGAAGGTTATTGAGCGGGCGGTGGCACTCCAGCTCCAGGTGCATCTGGATAGCATTGGTTTCCTAGAGCCTTTTCAATCTGGGTTCTGCCCCAGCTATGACACTGAGACGGCATTGGTGGTCTTGGTCGATGACCTCCGCTGACAGATGGATGCAGGATGTTCAACATTTCTCATCCTGGACGGGACTGTTCTTGAATGGTTCCATTCATTCCTCTTGGGGAGAAGCCAGCGGGTGGTGCTGGGAGATGAGTCTTCATGCCCCCGTGCCTTATCATGCAGCGTTCCGCAGGGTTCTATTCTATCTCCATTATTATTTAATGTATATATGCAGCCCTTGGGGGAGGTCATGAGAGGGTTCGGGGTGAGGTGTCACCAGTATGCTGATGATACTCAACAATTCCTCTCTTTTTCAACTGACCCAGACCCTGCTATCTCGCTGTTATCCCAATGTTTGGAGGCTGTGGCGGAATGGATGCGGCAGACCAGACTGAAGCTCAACCCCGATAAGACGGAGGTGATGTTGGTGGGGAGAGCGAGGGAGGTAGTGGCCCCCCTCGTTGGGGGGGTTCTCCCTCCTATAGCTCTGCAGATCCAGAGTATTGGGGTGATATTGGATGCAGACCTCCCCCTGGAGTGGCAGGTGGAGGCAGTCGCTAAGGCTGCCTTCCACCAGTTGTGTCTGGTGCATAGGCTGCGTCCGCTCGTCTCCGNGGGCGGCGGGGAGCGTGGAGGGGGCGGGGCCGTGCGGCCGCACCTTGCACCACATGGCCCCGCCCCCTCCCAGATTCCCCGCTGGGATCCCCCAGCATGTCTTATACGGCATGACAGGGACATCCTGGCGGGGGATGATTTGGTTGTTTTCGGTACGGGGCCAACATCTGAAAACACCCTCTTTAAGGGTTGCATGAGAGAGGAGGTGCCTCTCACTGGAACTAGAGGACGTTCTCTCACCACTGTTATAATGAAGGCAAAGCAAATCATTTAAAGTGTGAACACTGCACTCTGACCTCGTTACTGGATGAGCCGAGTAAACACAACTACTAGAGCTAAAAGAAAGGGGCACCTAATTTGGTACCTGCTGGTAATACCCTCATTTTCGAGTACTGTGTTGCATATGGCAACAAGCTACCCCACCAGGTCCCCCGATACTGGAAAAAGTGGAAATTTCAGTATCAGTTTACCAGTTTTTCAGTTACCAATTAAAAAAAAAATCAGCATGGAAAACCGGGGGGGAAACAGGATGGAAAAACAAAGTAGCAGGAGAAGAAGTCGATATTCCGGGACCAAAAGCCAATATTCCAGGACATCAGGTACCTTAATCGGGTCAAAATTGGGTACAAAAAACTACGATTATTTTAAAATCGATTCTAGTACCGGTAATTTGACTGGTATACCTGTTTTTGTGGGTTCTTGTTTCAATTATAACAGCTACATAATCATAGAATCATAGAACTGGAGAGTTGGCATGGACCTCAAGGGACAACTGGTCCAATCCTATGCTATATGCAGAATACCCTATACCAGGGGTGGGAAAAGTTCTCAATGAGAAGAACTCCTCAGTGGGGCCGATCCCATGCCCCACACATGCAACTGTGCAATTTACGTGCATGCTGCGGGCCCCATGAGGGGTCTGTTTGATTTGCCCACACATCTGTGCACATACACCATGCCTCCTGCACATGCTGTTCCATGGGGCACAGGATCAGCCTCACTGAAGTCTCCACGTGGCCAAGAGACATAATTGAAGAGCCACTCTAGCCCTCACACATGCATAGCGTCACACACAGTCTGTCACACTGTCATGGACTGCCCATTGCTGGATGCTCACTTCTCCTACCTCCTCTGTGCACCAGCAAGGGCCACCTGCACAGGGCCAGTGCTGGACAGTTCCTGTCAGCACATGGAGGAAGCAGGAGAGACAGGTTACCAATGCTAGGTGGTACACATGAAAGAAGTCACTTAGACACTAAAACTCCAGGCAGTCATTTCTTCCAAGAGCCACAGGAGAGATGCTGTAAAGCTGCATGTGCCCCACCTCTGTTCCTATACGTACAGCATCCTTGACAACTGCTCAAGGTGCCCAGTTCATTTGCCCCATTCCTTTATGAGGAAGGAGGGCTACAGGATGTCCAGGATTGACAGTGGACATTATGAGTGAATTAATGGTCACGAAACCCCCTAGACATGGATGCCATGCCAATGGAGACTAAGGCTTGCTTTAGAGTAGTCATGAGTCTGACTATTTCCATGCACCAGCTGCAGACCATTCACTATGCTCTCATATGCATATTTTTGGAACAATGCCTTTGACGTTGAATTAGGGACTGTAGGGGAAGAGCACGAGGGGATGGAAGACCCGTTTGGTCCAGCTTTGTGGAGGGAGTTTCAGGAAGTGACGCCGGCCGATGCGATGGATGTCTTGGGGTCTGTGAGGGCCACCTGTTGTGAACTCGATCCATGCCCATCCTGGTTGGTGAAAGCCTCCAGGGAGACGTTGGGGACGGTGCTGGCGAGGGTAGTGAACGCATCCTTGCAGCAGGGGAGGATGTCGCCCTGCCTCAAGGAGGCTGTGATACACCCCCTGCTGAAGAAACCATCCTTGGACATGGATGCGCTCACCAGTTTCTGACCTGTCTCTAACCTTCCCTTTTTAGGGAAGGTTATTGAGCGGGCGGTGGCACTCCAGCTCCAGGTGCATCTGGATAGCATTGGTTTCCTAGAGCCTTTTCAATCTGGGTTCTGCCCCAGCTATGACACTGAGACGGCATTGGTGGTCTTGGTCGATGACCTCCGCTGACAGATGGATGCAGGATGTTCAACATTTCTCATCCTGGACGGGACTGTTCTTGAATGGTTCCATTCATTCCTCTTGGGGAGAAGCCAGCGGGTGGTGCTGGGAGATGAGTCTTCATGCCCCCGTGCCTTATCATGCAGCGTTCCGCAGGGTTCTATTCTATCTCCATTATTATTTAATGTATATATGCAGCCCTTGGGGGAGGTCATGAGAGGGTTCGGGGTGAGGTGTCACCAGTATGCTGATGATACTCAACAATTCCTCTCTTTTTCAACTGACCCAGACCCTGCTATCTCGCTGTTATCCCAATGTTTGGAGGCTGTGGCGGAATGGATGCGGCAGACCAGACTGAAGCTCAACCCCGATAAGACGGAGGTGATGTTGGTGGGGAGAGCGAGGGAGGTAGTGGCCCCCCTCGTTGGGGGGGTTCTCCCTCCTATAGCTCTGCAGATCCAGAGTATTGGGGTGATATTGGATGCAGACCTCCCCCTGGAGTGGCAGGTGGAGGCAGTCGCTAAGGCTGCCTTCCACCAGTTGTGTCTGGTGCATAGGCTGCGTCCGCTCGTCTCCGGCCCGGACCTGGCCACCCTCATCCATGCCTTCGTCACCTTGAGGATGGACAACTGCAACGCGCTCTACATGGGGCTTCCCTTGTTCCTGGTTCAGAGGCTGCAGTTAGTGCAGAATGCGGCGGCTCATCTCCTTATGGGGACGGGTCATCGGGAACATATTACACCTGTGCTCCGGGCTCTGCACTGGTTGCCTATAGTGTGCTGAGCCAGGTTTAAGGTTTTGGTGTTCTATAAAGCCCTTCATGGTCTGGGCCCCTCATACCTCAGGGACCGCCTTGCCCTCCGCGCCCCAGGGTGGCTCCTTTGGTCCGCCTGGCGTGCCTTCTTGGAGGTCCCCCGTGTTTAGCGGGGGGGCACAATGGAGAGGGCATTCTCGGTGGCCGGGATGCGCCTTTGAAACTCCCTTCTGGAGGAAGCTCGCCTGGCCCAAAGCCTGTTAACATTTCGGTGAAGTTGCAAAACCTGGCTGTTCGCCCAGACCTTTGGGGAGGGTGGGAGGGTGGGGAAAGGTTTTTTTAAGCTCCCCTACCTTATTTATTGTTAAATGAAGCCCGGGCCTTGTTGGATAGTAATTTTATATATGATTTTTTATTATTGATGGTTTTAAATTGTTTTTATGTATTGTATTTTACTGTTGGAAGTTGCCCCGAGCTGTTCGCAGCAGGGGTGGGGTAGAAATTTGTAAAATAAAATTTTAAAAAACTAGAATAAGGATTATGTGTGGATGATAAAGGAGTGTGTAATGATGGCACTTTCTTTGATAAGTCTTTGCAGACTCCAGCCCCCAAGTAGCAACCCGGCTGCACTGCTTCTACCACGTATTGCTTTATCTACAGGAAATTATCTCAATAAACAAAAGGGCACCATTTCACACCAAATGGCAATCTTTCTTCCTTTTGTGGCAAGTCCTCATCACTGGACTCCCAGCCAAGCCTCTCTGCCGGTTGTTGCACAATGCCCTGGGCTCCCAGTTTCATCCCATGGACAAGTCGGTCTCACACGGGCAAAGTTACCATAACGACAAGAGGGACATTTTTCCCAGCTTCCAAGCCACAGGGTGGGGGCATAAATACCTCCAGTCCTTTTTGAAGCCCAACTAGCTGGCTAGAGACTGAGTCTGTTTTCCGATGTTACCTGGGAGGGCTGGACATTTTTGCAACCACCACCATTGCTTTCTAATTGTGAAGATTGGGTGTCTTTAGACATAATGTCAGTGGGTATCTGAATGTGTGTTTTCACCTTCATATGAACACTGGTTTGACCCTGTGTTCACCATGTGCTGCTGCTTAGACACACAACCCATCTTGGGGCAAAGTGGTGTTTTGCTAACCACCCAGTCTCAGCACGGAAGTGCTGCCACCTTGTTCCCCATGTTATACCTGCGATCACACCACGCGACATCATTAGACGCAACATTGGCCATGTGTTCAGCCGGACCAGGCAAATTGTCCTTGTGATGCAATGGTGTTCACATTGCATGTTCAACGGGTGGCCAAACTGGTGTTGGGATTGTTATGGTGCTTACACATGACAGCCAAATACGTGCTTAGGGGTTTTGACACCTGAACTTTGTTATGTCTAAAGATGCCCACAAGCACCCATCGTATCTGCCCTGTGTTCCTTGGCATGGCATGGGCGGCAGGGGTTCTGGGTTTGGGTCTGTGCGAGGGCAGGGAGGATGTGCAGGGGTAAGGAATCTATGCAATCAGTGTTGGCAGAAGGTCATTTTGTGGGCAAGAAGACTAGAGTAGAAAAAGCACTGCCAGTGGCACGAGGCAGGCAGCACAGCAGGCTCAGGCACAGCAAGTGGAGGAGAGGTGTTGTGGTAGTGTTAGTAGTGGAGGTGATCAGAGTGGAGGGGAGAGCAGTGGTGGCAGTCTGGTACCAGCCCCATGAGGAGAGCAGTGAGGGCAACTGGGGAATGGCAGTACTGTGCCCTTGGATTGGAAAGGTATGAGTGGGGTCAATCCCATTTCTCATGGATAGATGTATGATGCCTATGCACCCCCACTACAAGGCCCACAATGTGCATGCAAAATTCGCTTACGCATGTGGGGCATGGGATTGGCTGCACTGAGTGGAGCCCCTCCCCCATATCTGCACTGTGTTCCTTGGCATAGGTGGCAGGGGCTGTGTGCGGGCAGGGGATCTGGGGGGAGGATGTGTGGGAGCAGGAGATCTGGGCGTGGGGTCAGTGTGCAGTTTGGGAGAATGTGTGGGAGTAGGGGATCTATGGGGTCAGTGTGGGGCAGAGGGTCAGTTTGGGGGCAAGGAGGCTGGGTGGGGGGGTCTGTGGGAGCAGGGAGGATGTGTGGTGGTCAGGGATCTGGTGGGTCAGTATAGGGGGACAGGGAGGCTGTGGGAGGTTCTGGGAGGGAGCAGGAAGGATGTGTTGGGGGTCTGTGTGTAGGCAGGGGGTCTACATGAGGAATGGGTGGAGGCTGGAGGGTCAGTGTGGGTCAGTGTAAGGTGACTGTTTTCTGCAATAAGGGTGCTGGGGGAGGAAGTGGGACAGGGGAGCGGATGTTGATGTTGAAAGGCAAATCCATTTTTTCTTGCACTAGGGCCCATTCCAGCCTAGCTATGCCCCTGCTTATCTCCTGGTACCTTCCCAGAGACCAGGTCTCTGATTTTGCCTCGATTGCTCTGCACCTGGCCCTATTAGCATATGGCTTTCCCCATACAGGTTCCCTCTTACCAGACTCTCTTGAGCTCCAAGCCCTTCCCTAACTGAACCTGTTGCTCAGTCTTTTATACTGCGCTAGGCCCCAGCTGACTTATAGTTTTCTGCCATGCCCAGTTGAAGCCAACCAACTAGGGCTGAAATGGCAAGCCACTGCCAGGGAAAAAGCTCTTCCACAATGAGCGGCATGGTGCAATAGAGACGTTTATTCCACTACTTTCGTTCTGCTACTTCTACCAGGTGTGAAATTAGTGGAACAATGTTTGTTCCAACAGTTTCGATCTTAAAACGCAATTTCCGCTGGCACTGTGAAGCAGAAGAGCAATGTTTGTTTTGACAGTTTCCAAGATTGTTCTGAAAGTTTTTGAATTAGCGGAATGCCGGCATAAAAGCTGCGGAAAATTGCGGGTATTTCTGAAATGCTGGAATGAAATAGTGGAGCAGAAAAAGGAGTTGCTGCTTCACCCCTACAACCAACCATTCCCTATTGGCCCTCTTAAAGGGCCAGTTGCTTCCTGGTCCTCATCTAAGGTTCGCAGGGTCTGCATCCTGCAAAGGCATAGTTTCAGCCCACTGGGTCTAATCCTGCAGACACTTAATAATAATAATAATAATTATTATTATTATTATTATTTATTAATTATTAACAAACATTTATATAGCGCCAGCAGTGTACCTGGCACTTTACAAAGTAATAAAATAGACACGGTCCCTGCCCCTAGGGCTTACAATCTGAGAGACAGGAGCTGGGGGAGAGACTTAGGAAGGGGAACAGAGGGAGAGACAAGGGGTCTAACATTCATGAAGATGCGAGGTCTCAAGTGCACGTACTTGGCTTGGTTACGATGAGAATGACAGCAGGCAGGTCCATGTTGCAAGGATAAGGGTAAACCGATCGTAGGTATAGGAATAGTGGCTCAGCAGGATAAAGAGTCAGACAGAGCAGAGCGAAAGAGGTGAGTTTTAAGGAGAGATTTGAAGGTATGAAGGGAGGGGGCAAGGCGGATGTGGACAGGGAGGGAGTTCCAGGCATGGGGGGCAGCAAGTGAGAAGGGACGAAGGCGCTTAGGGGAGCAGGGAAGGCGTGGAAGGGTGAGAGAAGGGACAGAGGAGGAGCGAAGTGCACGGGCTGGAGTATGGAGGGCGATAAGTGCAGAGAGGTAGGGGGGAGCAAGGTTGTGAAGAGCTTTATAGGTGAAGACTAGGAGCTTGTGCAGGATTCGTTCAGGAAGGGGAAGCCAGTGAAGCGAAGAGAGGAGGGGCTGCACATGGTCGAAGCGACTGGCGAGGTAGATGACCCTGGCAGCAGAGTTTTGGACAGAGATGAGGGGAGAAAGGTGAGACCGGGGAAGGCCAGTGAGAAGGAGGTTACAGTAATCGAGGCGAGAGATGACCAGAGCATGAACAAGAGTTTTGGCAGACGAGACAGAGAGAAAAGGGCGAATCTTAGCAATGTTATGGAGGGAGAAGCGACAGGATTTAGCAACAGAGTCAATGTAGGGTTTAAAAGAAAGGGCTGAGTCAAAGATGAAGCCTAGGCTACGGGCTTGGGGGACAGGCAGGATGGTGACTCCATCAATAGTTATTGACAGTGAGGAAGGAGAGGAAGGATGAGGGGGGAAGATAAGGAGTTCAGTTTTAGCCATGTTGAGTTTGAGTTGACGTTGAGACATCCAGGTAGAGATGTCAGAGAGACAGTTGATGAGACGAGCTTGAACAGAGGGAGAGAGAGAGGGAGTAGAGAGATAGAGTTGAGTGTCATCAGCATAGAGGTGGTATTGGAAGCCATGGGAGGCAATGAGTTTGCCTAAGGATGAGGTATAGATCGAGAAGAGGAGAGGGCCAAGAACAGAGCCTTGAGGAACACCAACTGAGAGGGGGAAGGAGGAGGAGGCGGAGTTGGAGAGAGACACATTAAAGGAGCGGTCAGAGAGGTAGGAGGAGAACCAGTTATGGACAGAGCCACAAAAGCCAAGGGAGTGAAGGGAATCCAGCAAGAGTGAGTGGTCAACAGTATCGAAGGCAGCAGAGAGATCAAGGAGGACAAGAATGGAATAGAGACGTTTAGATTTAGCCACCAGAAGATCGTTGGTGATCTTAGCGAGAGCAGTTTCAGTAGAATGAAGGGGGCGGAAGCCAGATTGGAGGGGGTCAAGGGAGGAGTTGGAGGATAGGAAGTCAAGGCAGCGGGAGTAGACAACACGTTCAAGCAGCTTGGAAGCAAAAGGAAGGAGTGAGACAGGACGATAGCTAGAAGGGTCAGAGGGGTCAAGAGTGGACTTTTTGAGAATAGGAGAGACTGTGGCATGTTTGAAGGCAGAAGGGAAAGAGCCAGTAGAGAGGGAGAGGTTGATGATGTGCAGGAAGGAAGGGGCGACAGTGGGAGTAATGGAGGTGAGGAGGCGGGAAGGAATGGGATCAAGGGGGCAAGTGGAAGGGTTGGAGGAGGAGAGCAGAGAGGAGATTTCCTTAAGGGAGGCAGGGGAGAAGGAGGACATGAGAGAAGGAGGGGGAGGAGGGAGAGGGGTGGGAGTGGGAAGAGAGGAGTGGGAAGCGATGTCGAGGCGGATCTTGTCTATCTTGGAGGTGAAGAAGGAGGCAAGATCCTGAGCAGAAAGGGAAGAAGGAGGGGGAGGACAGGGAGGCTTGAGGAGGGAGTCAAAGGTAGAGAACAGGCGGCGAGGGTCCCGAGAACAGGACTCAATGCGGGAGGCATAGTAGTGTTGTCTAGCAAGGGAGATAGCAGAAGTAAGGGTGGAGAGACAGAATTTGAAGTGAAGGAAGTCAGCGTGAGAATGGGATTTGCGCCAGAGTCGTTCAGCAGCACGAGTGCAAGAACGGAGGTGGCGGATACTAGGGGTGAGCCAAGGACGGGGGTTGTGGGAGAAGGCAGGGCGGGAAGAGAGAGGGGCATGGGAGTCAAGTGTGGAGGAGAGAGAGGCGTTGAGAGCAGAGACAGCGGAGTCAGGGGAGGAGGAAGAGAAGACTGTAGGAAGAAGGGGAGAGAGAGAGGAGGCAAAGTCCAGGGGATCAATAGCTTGAAGGTCACGGAAGGGGCGTAGAGAAGGGGAAGAGGAGGGGGGACAGTGGGAAATGTTGAAAGAGGCCTATTGCCTCTGAAAGTGACCTATTGAAAGTGACCTATTGCAGAACACAGCTTTTTTTCTATATGTAGGCATTTGATCTTTGCTCTAAAGCCATAACCTCATTTGAATGGGTTATTTTATTTTCTGTTGCTCCAGAGAAACACACTTTTGGAAGACAGAGGGGAGAGATGAAATCTAAGTCTCTGATGGTTTGTCTGCCATGAATTTTGCATAAGAGCTAAAAGGGGTGATCTTTCACTAGCAAAACCACAGAGGAATGAAGCTAAACTTTCTATTATGTCTCTGAACTATTTTGTTCTGCTTGACCAAACTGCAGGCTCGGTGAGGCGTGGAGGCTATTGGTAGGAAATTTCAATGCTGGTCTCCCTCAGAGTACCGTTACAGTAAACTGTCTCCCGCCGGCATTGACAACAGGCTTTGGAGGGAATGCTGAGTCCTGCTGTCAGTTCCCTTGTTCTGCTCTCTTGACCTGAACTAAGCCACGCATGATGGTCTGCTGCGAGGAATGGTCATGTGAGAGACTGGAGAGGGAACACCGGCAGCATTAATCAGACTTTCTATCTAAAAACTGACAGCAGATTTAAAACATAAAAGGAAGCACTCTTTCATGCAACGTACAAATAAACGGTGGAACTCATTGCCAGAGGATCTTGTGTAGACCATTTGCATAAAAGGGTTCAAAAAAGTATTGGATGAGTCCTTAGAGGATAAGTCCATCGGTAACTACTAGCGAACTTGGCCACAGGCAAGGAACCCATATTAATTGTATTTTCCCCTTTGCCAGCAAGGGGGACAATGCTGTAAACCTAGGTTCCTGGTACAGCTGGAAAGGGTACCTCATTCAGTACCTGCGGGTAATACCCACATTTTATGGGATCAATTTCAGCAGATTTTGCTTTCTGATGTGAAGGATGTCCTTGGGGCAGTTAGAGCCACCTCTTGCAAATTGGACCTGTCCTGACGGGTTAAGGCCTGGTGGGAGATGTTGGGACAATTGCTGGCTGGGGTGGTCAAGGCCTCCCTTCAGGAGGTCGGGTGCCAGACTGCCTCAAGGAGGCGGTGGTTCGGCACCTGCTCAAAAAGCTGTTTCTGGATGTTGACTCTCTTGCCAATTATTGGCCTGTCTCTAACCTTCCCTTTTTACGGAAGGTTATTGAATGGGTAGTGGCTCGGCAGCTACAGGGGTATCTGGATCAGCTCGTTTTTCTTGATCCCTCACAGTCCGGCTTTCATCCACACTATGGCACTGAGACTACACTTGTGGCCTTGGTCAACGACCTTTGCTGGGAGTTAGATCAGAGTCGTTCAACCCTGTTGATTCTATTAGATCTATCGACTGCTTTTGATATCATTGACTACGAGTTGTTGGTGACTCATCTGTGGGACTGAGCTGGGGTGGGTGGGACTGTTCTTGAATGGTTCCGTTCATTCCTCACTGGAAGAACTCAGCAAGTGGTGCTTGGGGAACATTTTTCATCTCCCTGGGACATCTCATGTGGAGTCCCGCAGGGTTCTTTTTTGTCCCCTCTCCTGTTCAACGTGTATATGCAGCTGTTGGGTGTGGTCGTCCGGATCACTGGAGTTAGTTGTCATCAATATGCAGATGACACCCAATCTCTTTTTTTCATCAAATCCAGGCCCCACAGTCTTGGAGCTTACATGATGTCTGTCAGCTGTTGGAGACTGGATGAGGGCGAGTCAACTGAAGCTGAGTCCTGACAAGATCAAGGTGATACTAGTGGGGAAGACGGTGGATATGGCATCCCCCATCATTGATGATGTCCACCCTCCATTGGTTCCTCAGTTTAGGAGTCTGGGAGTGCTCCTTGATTCACAGCTCCACCTAGATGCCCTGGTTGGAACTGTGGTGAGGAGGGTTTTCACCAATTTCTTCTGGTGCATTGGCTGCCTGACCTGGCCACTATTTCATGCTTTCATTACCTGCAGATTAGATTATTGTAACACATTCTACGTGGGGCTGCCCATGGTGATGGTACAGAGACTGCAGCTGGTGCAGAATGCGGTGGCCCACCTCCTTATGAGGAGGGACCGCTGGGAGCGCATTACACCGGTGCTCCGCTCTTTGCACTGGCTGCCTATAGTCTTCCAGTCCCGATTCATGGTGCCTATAAAGTCCTATACGGCTTGGGCCCCACCTATCTATGGGACCGCCTCACTCTCCATGCCCTTGATCAGCCCCTGTGGTCATCTGAGAATGCCTGTCTTGAGGTCCCCTGGGTTTTCTGGGGGGCTACTATGGAGTGGGAATTCTCGGTGACTGCTCCACGGCTATGGAACTCCCTCCCAGTGGAGGCCCGAGTGGCCCCTGATCTTCTCTTCTTACTGTCAATGTAAGTCTTGGCTGTTCCGCCAGACCTTTGGCCAGGGGGGTGGGTGAGGTGCGTTTTATTTTTGTATTGGGGTGGGGGTTAGTTTGGGGTTTTATTTGTGTATATTTTATGGTTTTAAAATATTTCTTGATTTATGGGGAGGTTATGCTCCCTTTTTATCCCTGTCTTGCCTCTGTCCTGTAGGGTTCTGTGATAGGTTTTTTTAAACATGTGTCTTTATTTTTGTAAGCCTCCCCGGGAGGGGTGAGGTAATAAATGTTTTTAAATAAATAAATACATTTTTGAGTATCATGTCAGGCACCCAGCAGGCAACCCAAGCTCAAATTGGGTACCCGAATACATCAAAATTAATAATTTTATTTACCAATTTACTAACTTTCTGGTTACCAATCAGTAAATCAGGATGGGGAAAAAAAAAGGGGGGGGGGACCAGAAGCTGACATTCTGTCAGATCGAGTGCTCAAATCAGGCACTAACTGGGTATCAATTTGTACTACAAAGTTGAAGGTTGATTCAAGTACCAGAAATTCAACAGGCATATCCATTTTTACTGTTTCATTTCTAGTCTCTGGCCACAGAAGATGAGGTCTTTTAAAGTTGTGACATCTGGCAGTGAATGACTGGAAATCGATTTGTCCATTATGTACCGTTGTGTACTTCTCTAAAGCAACTAAAACTGGCCATGATTGGAGACAGGATGCTGCATTAGATGGGCCATTAGTTCGACACAGAACAGTACATATGATATATACAACTGCAGATATAATAAATTTGCAATCTTAAATTCATTAATTGAATTCATAAGTACATTTTTGGAAATGAGTATCTGATTTTGTATTTGTTACTGATGAAAAATTCATAGCATCATCTTTGTTTTTTTTATTACTATTACTATTACACTTCTTGACTTCAGTTCTTTACTTTTTTTTACTTCAATTGGGTCCGATCCCAAGCCCAGTGTACAGAAACGACTGCTCCCCACCATTGCCAGCACATAGTTCCTCATGGAAACCATGCATATGCATGTGCACAGAATCCATGGGGCTTGGGATTGACTCTAACGTGTCATTCAGTTTGTTATTCAGTAGTTTTTGTTATTTTCTCCTGAATTTGGTCATACAGGGTAATTTCAGATGTTACGAGATCACGGTCAACCACAGTGAATCCCCTGTGGTGGCCATGGTTCCCGTAATGTCTGATGTAAGTTCCACCAGATGTTCACCACAGTGAACCTCCGGCGGGAGTCACAAAGACCATGGGTGTTTTCAGACGTGACAGGGCCAATCGGCCCCGTCACGAAATCAATGAAATGATCCCCCGCCAGGATGACCCATAATGCCCTAATAGACATTCTGGGGGATCCCGGCGGGGAATCGGGGCGGGGGTGGGGCTGCACGGCACAACGTGCAGCCGCACGGCCCTGCCCCCTCCATGCTCCCCGCCGCCCGCCCTCTGGGGAGACGGGCGGCCGCCGCAGCCAATGCCACCGCAGCACCCGCCCGCTATGGCCACGGGCTGGAATCCCTGCGGGGATTCTGGGCCGTGTCCACCATCCAGACGTGACGGCGGGGGTCACCACGGCCTGGAATCGGATTCAACACGTAACGGCCTCCGGTCCCACTGCTTCAGCCGCTCATGTGGTGAATCTGATCCCAGGCTGTGGTAACATCGGGGGGGGGAACATCCATTCCCCTCAACAGATGTTATGTGGTCCAAGCCACCACAGGGAATTGACTGTAGTGGACATTGACCACGTAACGTCTGAAAATACCCCCAGATTCTGGACGTCCGGCCGGGCCCGGGCCCAAACCATGGTCATAGTGGCCATGGTCTGGAAAGGATTGAAGGTAATGTTTGCTGCATCATGGTCCCAACCATGGGACGGAATCAGGTGCAGCGGTCGGATTGGCCGCTGTGCCCGCCCGTCTCCCAAAAGGCGGATGGCTGGGGGCGCATGGGGGTGGGGCTGTACGGCCCCATGTCACGCCATGCAGCCCCACCCCCTCCCTGCTCAGCCCCACCCCAATCCCCCTCCAGAATCAGGCCAGCACGTGTAAAGGATGGCCGGCCTGATTCCTGTCCAGGATGGACTGTGGTTCCATGAGGGGGCCGAAAGGCCCGTCATGTCTGAAATTACCCACAGATGATCAAATTCACATTTCCATTCACAAATTATAAACACCTCAGCAAAATGTGACTAGCGAAGTACTGATTAATAAAATGCTGACTTGAGTACTGAAGTATCAAATACTGAATTTGGTCTGATGTAGAGAATATAAAGTCTTTTTCATCGCATCTTTTACTCCATTTTGGATATTTGTTTCATTTCTTTGGGCTTGGCTTTTCTAGCTTTTCTAGTTATTTTATTCATATCTTTTCAGATATTCTTATTGCTACAGTTCATTGTTATTTATTTGTATTGTTTGTTGCACTTTTATTTCATCCCCTCCTCCTTGTGCATCTTAGGGTGGCTAACAATGGGTGATTTCAGACATTACGCAGTCCTGATTCACGACAGTGGATTCCCGGCATGGGTGAACAGATTAACCACCCCCCATGGTCAAGGAAAGCCCCGAACAGACATGGGGTATTTTCAGACGATACGTGGGCCGTTGGCCCCGTACCGGCACCAACGGCTTCGTTCCCCGCCGGGGTCACCCCGTAACGGCACAACAGACGTGCCGGGGGGATCCCGGCGGGGAAAGTGGGAGGGGCCGGGGCCGCGCGGCGCAACGTGCGGCCGCGCGGCCCCACCCCCTCCATGCACCCTGCCGCCCGCCCTCTGAGGAGACGGGTGGGCGGTGGGGCCAATGCGGCCGCCGCGTCCGGCCGATCGTGCCACGGCCCGGGATCCCGCCGGGGATCCCGGGCCGTGGCACGTGGCCAGACGTTACTTTTCCTTGGCCACAGCCCGGGGTCCATTTGACCACGCTTCCTGGGACCGTCCCCCGGCTAGCCCGGGAAGCGTGGTTCAAACGAACCCCATGTGGGTATTGACCGTGGCCAACATCTGGCGTGCCGCGAACAGACGTAAGGGACACGGTGACCACAGGTGGGTATTCACTGTGGTTCACCGTGTTCACGTAACATCTGAAATCACCCATGCAGGACTGGGACCACGACAGGGAATCGGACCACCGGACTATGGCCTGGGACAGCGCAACAGACATTATGCTGATCCTGGGCCAGGCCGTGGTCAAAGCACCCGGAAGGCACTGGAGCAGCTCATCCTGGCTGCTGTCATGTGCCCTTTAAATCTCCCTCTCCGGTCTGTGTTGTTGCTGGTTGCCTGGCAGTGACGCTGTGTGCTTTGTCCCTGGCTGGGAATCATTGGGTGTTTTCAGACGTTACGAGATCACAGTGAACCACGGTGAATACCCACCCGTGATCACTGTGTCTCGCACGTCTGTTTGGCGGCAGCCAGATGTTAGCCACGGTCAATACCCGCATGGGGTCAATTTGAACCATGCTAGCCGGGGGAATGTCCCGGGAAGTGTGGTGAAAGAGATCCCCAGCGGGGACAAAAAAAAATAACGTCTGGCCGGGCGCCACGGCCCGGTATCCCTGGCAGGATCCTGGGCCGTGGCGAATTCGGCCCGATGCAGCAGCTGCATTGGCGCCGCCGCCTGCCCGTCTCCCCAGAGGGCGGGAGGCAGGGAGCGTGGAGGGGGTGGGGCCGTTCAGCCACTCATTGCGCCACGCAACCCTGCCCCCTCCCAGATTCCCCGCTGGGATCCCCCGGCACATCTGATATGGCGTGACGGGGTCACCCCGGTGGGGGATGGATTCATTGTTTTCGGTACGGGGCCAAGCGGCCCCGTAATGTCTGAAAACACCCATTGCCTTTGGTTCCGGCCGGTGGTTGCCGTTCAGACATAACTATTTTTTGTTTCCTGTTGGGACTCTCTTTGACCATGCTTTTGGAGATGGTCCAGGCCGGAACCCCGGAAGCATGGTTGATTTTGACCCCATGTGGGTATTGACTGTGGTGAACATCTGGCGACCGCCGAACAGAGATGCAGGCCACTTTGACCCCGCCTCGGAATTGACCGTGGTTAACTGTGGTTGAGCGTGATTTCATAATGTCTGAAATCACTCAACATTATAAAAACAAATACTATCATAAAATATAGAACACTGAAATATCCAAACAAAAGAAAACCCCCACCCTAACCCAACCCACCCATCACCTGTCTCCCTCAGCAAAGGCCTGGTGGAGCAGCTAGGTCTTACACTGGGTGATTTCAGACATTATGGGGCCCGTTGGCCCCGTACCGAAATCATCCTATTCATTCCCCGCCGGGGTCACCCCGTAACGCCACCAAACAGACGTTCGAGACACGGTGACCACAGGTGGGTATTCACCGTGGTTCACCGTGATCTTGTAACATCTGAAAATACCCACTCTCTACGGAAAGAGGGGTGGTCTAAGACCAGGTGAAGGTCTAAGGCCAGGGAGTTCCACAGCCATAGAGCTACCAGTGAGAACGTCCTCCTCATGGTAGACTCCTGGGGGACCTCAAGGAGGGCACCCCGGTCAACTACAGAGACCGATTCAGGTTACAGAGGGTGAAGCCGGTCCTGCAGGTAAGTGGGACCCAGGCCATTCGGGGCTTTAAAGGTCAAGACCAATGCCTTGAATTAGGCCCAGAAGACTATTGGCAGCCAGTGCAGATAATGGCGCACCAGAGTAATGTGCTCACAATTAATTGTCTCCCTAAGGAAACGAGCTGCCACATTCTGCACCAGCTGGCCAGATAACTAAGGGTGATTTCAGATGTTACGGGGCCCATTGGCCCCGTACCGAAATCACCCTATTAATTCCCCACCGAGGTCACCCCGTAATGCCACAACAGACTTGCCGGGGGGATCCTGGTGGGGAATGTGGGAGGGGGCGGGGCCGCACGGCGCAACGTGCGGACGCACGGCCCCGCCCCCTCCACACACCCCACCTCCTGCCCTCCAGGGAGACGGGCGGGCGGCAGGGCCACTGTGGCCGCCGCATCGGGCTGGAAGCGCCATGGCCCGGGATCCCGCCGGGGATCCCGGGCCGTGGCAACCGGCCAGATGTTACTTTTTGTTGGTCCCTGATGGGGGTTCGTTTGACCACGCTTCCCAGGACATTCCCCCGGCTAGCCTGGGAAGCGTGGTTCAAATTGACCCCATGTGGGGATTCACCGTGGCAAACATCTGGCGGCCTCCAAACAGACGTTTGAGACACGGTGACCACAGGTGGGTATTCACCGTGGTTCACCGTGATCTCGTAACATCTGAAAATACCCTAAATATCATAGATGGAATAATCAAAATGGCTAGAAAAATCAAAGTCTTTGAAACAAATTATCCAAATATTTAAATAAACAAATTTCATTTTAGCACGCATATTTATTTGTAAATCTGAGTGACTATCTAAAAATAAAAATAATACCCATGAATGAAAAAAAAATTACTATTCCATTCAATGCTAGAGGACCTTCTCGGAATGCCTGAGCTGAAATTGGTACCCAGGGGCAATACCCAAATTGTTGAGAACTGTGTCGGGTGTTTTATGGGATGCCTGATCACTGATTAGTAATTGATAATTTCCAATAGCAATTTACTGATTTTCTGATTACCAGTCTAAAAAAGGAGACGGAAAACTGAAAAACCGAGACTGGCAGTTGATAGTCTGGGAACTGAAATCGACATTCTGGGACACTGGCTACCTGAATTAGGTTGTAATTGGGTACCAATTTGCACCCAATGTTTTTGAGTCAGTTTGGGTTCTGAAAATTGGACCGGTATACCAATTTTTTCAGGTACTGGTTTCAGTTCTACCGACAAAACATGATGCCCAATGTTAGAGAGACATGCAGTGATATTTAAAATAAAAGACCGATCATGCTTCAAATTAGAGCAGGTGTCCTGGGTAGCAGCTTGTAGGAGGGTGACTGCAACAGATTTCCTAGCCTGTGTCACACATATTTTACATCTATCAATATTTTTCCCTTTGGAGGCACTGGCGGGGGAGTATTAAGTAAGAGGTAGTAAACAGAGTATGTTAGAATGTGTGGCTGCCTGGGAAGAATGCAATTGCTCACAAGCTGTGGTAGATCCTCCTTCTGAAATACAGACATGAGCAACTAGTTCAGAATTTCGTTCAGTTTCTATAAATGCATTTGACTCTTGATTATATACAATCTGCCCTAGATAGAGCTGAAATTAGTATCCCCCAAAACAGGTGTGCCTGGAGTATCTGCAGTACTTATTTCCACTCCAAAACGTTGGGTAATTTTCGTTACCCGGAATAATATCCAATCATTACCCAAATTACTAAAAAACCATTTTTGTCCAATTATTCGACTTCTCATCCCAGAATGTTCTTCAGCTACTTGAAAACCACTCAAGTACCATCTCGGATACCCGAAGTTGCACCCATAATTTTGGGTATTAGCCGTGGGTATCAAATTGGGTACTCGTTTCAGTTCTTGCCCTAGAATTTATTAGCAGTGGTTGCAATTTCTTGTATAGCTGCAGTGCTTCAAGATCTCAAACAGAGATTGGCAGAGGAGAGGGTGGGAGGTCAATTCTTAAATCTAAAAGCCACCAAGAACCATCTAGTTTGGTCACCTGCCTAACGGCAACTACTGCATTTCATCTGGTGGTGTTCTTGAATCAAAAAATTAAGTGTTAATACACGTGACACTAGCCCAGTTCATCCTCTCTGGCTTGCCTTGGGAAGCTACCACAAACACCATTTTTTACCGTTTCATCCGAGTTCCAATCAATCCAGGTGAAAAACTTGGTTCCAAGGGAATTGGAACCAGAATGATTATTTTCAATTCAGCTCAGATATCTGTCTTTTGATTCTGTAGGGATAGGGTATTCCCTTTGGATCAGGGAGCGGAATTCAATGTCTCTTGGCACCCCTTCCAATCTAGACTTCCTTTTAGCCTCCTAATTACAACCTAACTGCAGCAATTGCACCTTGCCTTTCCCTGTAACACTTGCAAGGGTTATTATGAAACGCAGGTTGGCAAAGCGAAACCATATAAATAGTAAAGTGGGGAATGGGGGGAGAAGGGGACTCCATCATTGTCCATGTCATTTTAAGGTAACAAGTTGTGTGGCAAATAAAGCATAATGTGAAACAAAGCATGATGTGAAATAAACTTTAATGAAAGCAAATATCGCCTGCCATTTTGCAGCTTGTCATATGTTCCTCTGCCTTCTCCTTCAGCAAAAGGTGACAAGAGCTTCCCCTTCTGAACATTCCTTGGGACCTGGTCCTTCGGAGCCTGCTTGGGAGTTTGGTTGACCATCTGTTTGCCCTGTTCTCTGGGAGCATGGCTGATGTCTGCCTAAATGGGGCTCGGCATTGGCAAGATGCACTTCCTAATGTCTGCTTGGTGAGCCTCCTAGCAACTGCCTAGGGAACCCCCTAGCATCCGCCCCTGCCTGAATCCTGTCTCCAATGACCAGACAGCTCCCTGCATCTGCCTTGTTAGTCCAGTCTAGTCTGTCAGTCCGCCTTGACCATTGGCTCACCTTGTCCATTTGACCTTGTGGCTCATGCACTATTTTCCATTATGTTCCTTGATGCGTGGACCTCTGATTTTGGTATGACTCTCCTGCATGTCTCTCTGTACCCTATTCCTGCACTGACTTACCTGGTCCTATGACCCTGGCATTGATCCTGCACCTACTCTCCATGCCCCAGCCTCTGCACTCCAGATGGATGGATAGATTAAATTAGATTATCACTTTGGGTTGAAACATAATTATTTACAAACATAATTCATATGCCATTTTTACATGAAGGGGTGTGTGGGAGTGAGTCCTTTCCCATGGATACACATCCACATCCACCCACAGAGTCTCCTCTGTTTTTTCAGAGGGCTCCGTGGGTGGAGATGGGTGGGTGATGGGCGTCACATGGAAACGCGCATGCACCCTCACCCATTACGTGCCATGTTCGCATGGACGAACACTGATCGTACACCCATTCCCCCCCACCGCCAGCTGTTTCCACGGATGCCCTCACTGGTGGAACACCCTCCTGCACACCCAGCCCGGGGGGGGGGGGGCGTCAGTGTGAAAATGGCCATATTGGCACAACTCAATATCAAAATCTCTCTTTACAATTGTGAAATTCTCACTTTTACCATCTTTTCTGAGCATTTGGCTTTTTGCTTCAGTATTTCCCTTATTTCAGTATTTTTGCATTCAGGACTTCATTCACTTTGTTCAGTTTCTTCAGACATAATAATAATAATAATTAATAATTAATAAACATGAGTATGAATGCAACCAGACCAAAGGCAGCAATTACTGGGTGTTTTCAGATGTGACGGGGCGGCTTCGCCCTGTCCCGAAAACAACCCAGAGATTCCCCGCCGGGATCACCCAGGCATGGCAAACAGACGTGCCGGGGATCCCGGTGGGGAATCAGGGAGGGGGCGGGGCCACGTGGCGCAACGTGCAGCCGCATGGCCCCACCCCTCCACACTGCCTCGCCGCCCGACCTCTGGGGAGACGGGCAGGCGGCAAGGCCAATGCTGCTGCAGTGTCTGGCTGAGTTCACCACGGCCCAGAATCCTGCTGGGGATTCCGGGCCGTGATAGCCGGCCAGATGTTACTTTTGATTGATGCCCTCTTGGAATCACTTTCACCATGCTTCTGCGGATTTTCACACTGGGAGCCCGGGAAGCGTGGTTGAAATTGACCCCATGTGAGTATTCAGTGTGGTGAACATTTGGCAACCGCCGAACAGACGTGTAGGGCACAGTGACTACAGGTGAGTATTCACTGTGGTTCACTGTGATCTCGTCACGTCTGAAAATACCCACTGTTGCACTAGGGTTGGTTTGATACAGCAGTTCTGTAGAAACAGAACAGCTGTCAGAATTCCAATTGACCTGTTTTTGCATATGCAAAATGCCAGATTTTCTTTTTTTTTTATCAGTCCAAAAAGAATTATGACTGAAATTCCAATGGATCTGAATTCGAGTTGGAGCAATTATTTCAGTTCTGTTGAAAACGGAAACTGGGAGTGTGGCAGGGGGCAGCCTGGGCTATGTTTGGGCTGCTTTACTTTGGGCTGCTTTTACTTTAGGTGCTGTCCTTTAGTTTGTGCAGTGCCTGCAGTCTCTCTAGCACCTGCAACTAGACTGGTGCTAGTCTTCTTAAAGGGCCAGAATTTCTGGCCCTTTAAGAAGTCAGCTCAGTCATGAAAGTCTGAGCCAGAGGTTAGTGTTGTGAAGGATACAAGAGAATAGGGATGGGTGAACAGAACCGAGTTCGGAAATTCGGTTCGGTTCGAAAATCAAGTTTGGTTCGGAAGTTCGGTTCGGTCGACCAAACTATTCAAGTTCGGTCTGAACTTCCGAACAGAGTTTGGAAATTCAAACCCCATTGAACTAAATTGAATATTTTCATATAGGGATGGGTGAACAGAACCGAGTTCGGAAATTCGGTTTGGTTCGGTTCAAAAATTGACTTCGGTTCAGTCAACCGAACTGGTCGAATTTGGTCCGAACTTCTGAACCTCGTTCACCCATCCCTACAAGAGAGGCAGGAGCTGGTGAGAGCTCAGTCTTGGAGAGCTGGGGAGAGCTCAGCCTAGCCAAGGAGTATTCCCAAAGGACTACCTACAACACCGAAGCCACGAGAAGACTACGTCTAGAGAGCTGAGCCAATCTGAATTTTGGGGCTACCCCAGGAACCCTGACCTGGAGAAGAATGTATTGCCTGGACCTGAAGTGTCGGAGCTACAGAAGGGATTGTGCCTGGCTCCAAGGCTGTGAGTCTGAAGGGACTGAAGCTTAGTAGAGACTGGGAGAAAGGCACTTAACCAGGCACAATCTCTTCTCAGGCCAAGAGGGCCTGAGACTGGAATTCAAGCCTCTAAGGACTGTCAGTACCAGGGCTGAAATTTCCCAAAATGGCAGTGACACTGCCGGTGCCAAGCACAGCGCATTCAAAGAATGGCCATGGTGATCATTTTGCACATACACTGTTTTTTTCCCCTTCAAGTGAGAAAAAAACAATCTCAATGAGAAATTATTGAGATTGGGACTTTTCTCAATTCTCGTTTTTTCCCTCAGATCTTGTCAAGAAGCTTGATTCTTGATCAGAAATGCAGGAAAAAATTGGAGTAAAAAACACTTGAACTAAATTTCCTATTTAAAGTGACTTTGTGTGACCCAATCCTGACAATACTTACCCCGGGCAAGACTGCACCCTGTTACAGGAAGGAATTCTAGTTTCAGCCCTAACTTCACACAATTAAAAAGACTAGGGTTGAAATTAGAATCCCATGCATTCTCCCCAAGGAGATCTTGCAAAATCTTGCTGAGATTCTTGAAAATCTTAGCTGTGCTCTGTGCATACATAAATGGCGACCACGGCCATTCTACACATCCTCTGCCCACTGGTGGCAATTTTGCAACTGCGCAGAGCATTTTTTGAGGGTTCTCAATCCTCTCGCATGATTCTTGAGACCCTAAAAATGCTCTGTGCATGTTCAAAATGGCTGCCTGGGGCTACGCATGCACAGAATTGCCACGGTAGCCATTTTGCGCATGTTCAGTGCCAGTTTTCAGCCTCAAGAATTTAACGTGAGAACAGGTTGAGAATCGGATGATTCTTGCCCCATTCTCATTTTCTCAAATTGCTGAGGGTGAGTTTCAGCCCCATAAAAGACCTCACAAAAAGTGAATGAAATACCTACTGAGATATCATCCAAGTAACTAAAACTAAAACACCAAGTACAAATACTGACATGAAGATACAAAAACACAAAGCTGGAAACAGTTACGAATTTGTCTCCTTTTTGTTGAAACATTTTCAAATATATTGAAATCATCAAATTTGGCATTCCCTTTGAATATTCATTTCAGTGCTAGTTTCACCTTTCCCTTCTCAAAGAAGGAAAAATCAGAGAAATTTAAGTTCTGCAGAAGGAGAAAAATGTATTAAAAATGTTCGTCTGAAATGATCTGATTGCACAGACCATGTGGTATTGTACCTGTGAACAAGCTCTTATCACCTTCCGCCAAAGGAGAAGGCAGAACATCTGACAAACTGCAAAATGGCCGGCAATATTTGCTTTCATTCAAGTCTGCTTTCCCATTTTGCTTTGTTTCACATTATGCTTTATTTGCCACACGACTTGTTAACTTCAAATGACATGGACAATGGTGGTGTTCCCCCACCTCCTCCCTTTAATATTGAAATGGTTTTGCTTTGCTAGCCTGCAAGTCATAATAACCCTTGAAAGCTTTACAGGGAAAGGCAAGGTGCAATTTCTGCAGTTAGGCTGTAATTATGAAGCTAAAAGCAAGTCTAGCATGCGTGTACACATCAGGTTATTGTGCTCTATTAACTTCCAAGAAGAAGCAAGGCAAACCAATCAGAACTGTTTACAAAGTACTAAACCCTTACATGATCATAGGGGGAGGGGAGGGAATAGGTCTATAATGAATATCCCTGTATCAGGGTGGACGGGAGTCCGACTCTGCTCCAGTGTGGGCCCTTTAAATGGCCAGATTGGCCAGCGATTAAGTGAGGGATTTAAATCCCGCAGCTGGGCCTGTGCCAGAGAGAGGCCCAGGAGGAAACTGCAGCTGCTCTCTTGCGTGCCGCAGGTGCTGTGGCAGCAGCACTGGGTGAGAGAGCGAGTGAGGGGCCAGAGTGGAGCTGGATCCGAGACCTTCAGGTGGAGAGTGGGTCAGGGACTCAGGAGCGCGGAGCCGATGGTGCGGAGATCTCTGGGCAGAGAACGACCTGGGTGTGGTGTGCCTGGCAGGGAGCCAGGAGAGTAGAGCAGCCCTGAGTGAAATTGCGCTGGGCAGAGAGCTCCTTGTGTAGGCTGGACCAGATGCCGGAAACCTGGACCTGCACAGAGGGAGGAAGCAGGGAGCCTTGAGGACACTACGCAGAAGCTGAGGAGGTGGTGACCAGCTGAGGGAGTGCTAAGTCCTGGGGAGGTGCAGGGCTGAGAACTGCGGTGTGCGTGGAGTGCTCAGAGTGCAAGGCTGGGACTGGAGGTGGAGAGCGTGCCAAGGACTTTATTTTATTTAATTTATTTTATTTCAAAGCATTTATATCCCACCCCTCCTGAAAAGCAGCCCGGGGCGGCTCACAACACAATTAAAAACAATAAAATACATTAAAATTCAATAAAAACAACATATATTTCATATAAAAATATAAATATAAACAGGGCTTAGTAAAAAAAAAGGGGTAGGGGATTAAAAAGACCCTCCCTACCCTCCCCCAAAGGCCTGGGCAAACAGCCAGGTCTTACAGTTCC
>QEPC01006491.1:750635-765332 GCA_003113815.1 Sphenodon punctatus | reverse complement strand
GCTTGTCCCGGGGTTTTTAAACCCCCCGCTACTTCCGGGTGGGGGGGGAGGGGACAGGCCAACCCACGTGGCTGGCCTCTGCGATTCCCCCCTAGCCCCCCAACTCACGGCTTGTTCTTTCTCCCTGCAGGTCAGCGGGCAGCGGCAGCGATGGTATGGGCAACAGCAGCAGAGCAGCCAGGCAGCGTAGCACCAAGGCACCCCCCCCCCGCCGGCGGCAGAGCTTCTCAGCCCCCGCAGCAGTGAGGCAGGTAAGTGGATGTTAGACAGAGGTCCCCGCAGGCTCTTTGGGACAGAGTTCCCATTTGTGTGGGACTGAGGTTACCGGCAGCACTGAGCGTGCGCTGGATATTTGAGACTGTATATTACACTGTAAATAAAGGGTTCTCTAAGTGCGAGCTTTCTGAGATGGGGAGCCAAGAGTGAGATAAGCAGCACAGGGAGCTGCAGCAGCAATTGGCCAGTGGCCATATGGGACTGCCAGACTCTGGGTGGGGGCGTCGCTACAATTCCATTCTGCATTCATAAAAATTATTCACCTGTTCAGGTGCCGCACCAGATACCCAAATAATTAAGAGCTGAAATGAGTACCCAAGGAAATGCATAAACCCATCAAATATACCCTATTGGGAATAAAAATGGCCATTTTGTAATTAGTGATATCTGTTCATGCGCTCTTAATTTTGATTATTTTGATTTTCAATCAGAGTTTCAATCGGAATTTCAACAGCTATTTTGCTTTTGTTTCAGCCAAAATGAAAAATCCTGTACCGCTGCAGCTTATAGGACGTTGGCTGTGGACAGTGCCTGGTGGTAGAAGCACATAATCCAATCCTGGAGGGACTTGAACCAGTTAGGGCTGAGGCCAGTTGACCTGTATGCATGCACACCTGCAGACCAGTACATTGTCCTGCACAAGGGCCTATTGGATAGGGGTGCAGTGAGTACTGGATAATACCCACATTTTTGGGCAACCCATTGAGCACACAATGGGTTACTCCACTACCTGTTAGGTGCCCGGAGAAAAAAAAATCCATCCCAGAATTGCACTTTCTCAGATTTTCTGGCACTTTACAGGACATCCCAGGATGTCAATGCCAAGCCCTTCTTGACTTCTCCCCGTACCCGTGTTGACTCACCCGCCTGATTGCTTCTCCTGCTTGGCTGCTCCTCCCAGATACTGCTCAGCTGAGCTTATTTTTTCCCCACTCATTTTCTGAACAGCAGAGAGGTGAGGAGGCCTCTCCCGGTGCACCAGCCTGACAGAAGACACTGCGTGCACAACTCATGCTTCCGCTAAGAGGACTATAACGTACCATGCACCTATTGATTTTCTGGCCAGAAGCTTTGCAAGGCTTGGTGGCCAGCAGGAGCACGCGTGCGGGTGAGTCATTGTAGGGATCACAGGAAAAAAGTCCCTGATAGTCCAGAAAAGTCAGAATTCAGGGAGGTAAAGTAACATGTCGAGTCACGTTCAGTCACCAATCAGTGACCAAATGTGTCCAGGTTGAATCGGGCAGCCCAGATTTGCCAGGTTGCCCATTTTTGAGGGTGTTCAGTTTCATATCTGCTATTGGAGTTTATGTTGTCAGCTGCCTGGGGAACATGTGCCACCTTCCAGAATCTGGTGCATGCACCCAGGATGACTGGCTGAGGCTACCGAGGAAAAGCGCATGCCACAACAGTAGGGAATCCTCACCTCATCATACTTCCTACTTCCCACCTGCTCACTTCCATGTAGAGATGAGCAGAAGACACCCCTGCCAATGGTCGTTTTCATTTTTGTTAAAAAAAACAACCTTCCTTTTCCAAGGTTTTTGAAACAACCCTACTGTTTTCAGGTTTTGCGGGGGTGTTTTAGTTCATTTAAAAAAAAAAAAAAATTAATTAAGAAATCATGTACATGTGCAAAATGACAGCTACGCCATTCTGTGCATGTACAGCCCTTTTCAAAAATGGCACCGGCAGCATTGGTACCCTTTTAGAAAAGGGTGCACATGCCGAAAATGGACTGGTGGCCATTTTGTACATGCTCAGTGATTTTTTTAAAAATCACAACACGTGCAAAATGGCCACTGGGGCTGTTCGGTGCATGCACACTGTAGCAGGGAGCAGTCCTGTGGGGCTGCTCCCCCTTTTAAGAAGGGGGCTGTGTGGGCCAGCCAGAGGGCTGAGCACACACAGGGGTGTGACAGAGCCAGTCCCAGAGCTGGGGATCAGCCTGTGGGGAGCACAGTCTGAGAAGCCCCTGTGACAGAGTGGGCAGGTTACTGGCCCTTTAAGGCTGAAGAGTAGACGCCTGGCCACACCCACTCTGCTGTGTATAAGAAGAGAGCAAAGCAGTGAGGAAAAGAGTCTCTGCCTGGAAGCTGAAGGAACCACATCTCCCTGAGTAAGCCTAGTCACTCTACGCTCTCCAAGGTGCTGGAGAACCAGAGGAACCCAGGCAAGTGGGAGAGGTTGTACCCAGGAGGGAGCCTCTTGCCTGGGGAAGGCTTGGCCGGAGCCTGGGGCTTGGAGGCCTGGCTAGATGGACCAGGGGGGTTGATATTGTGGTGCTCCTGTGCTGGAGAAAGATGGACCTGGGGCTGCAGGGTGGAGGCAACTGAGCCGGCAACACTGGACATGGGTGTTGTCTAATAAAGGATTGTGGACTAATACCCTCTGGACTGTGTAGTGTGTCTTGAGAGGATACCCCATTCCTTGAAGAGGGGGATTCAGCCAAGGCTCGAGGCTGAAACGGCGTAGCAGGGGGTGAGCTAATTCCACAGAGGGTGACCCCCCAGCGGCCCTGTGTGGCCCTGGGGGAAGCCTCCTGCTACACACATCCTTTTCCTAAATGGCACTGGCATCATGGATACCCTTTTGGGAAAGGGTGCACATGGGCAGAATGGCCGCAGCTGCCTTTTTGCACATGCACAGTTTTTTTAAATTTATTTTCCATTTTTAAACAAAAATGGATAACAGCAAACAACAACTGTTTGCTTATTCATCTGCTTTCATTACAGTAGAAAATGGGACTCCATTCTTCATAAACAATAGAAAACATTACAGATACACAACCCCTATTTCCATGCCCTTTCTTTCCCGCCTCCCCTGCGTACCTTTTCAATTGCCATGGCTATCTGGGTGGATAATATTTAGAGCAAATTTGTGATAGTACAAATTAATGCTGTACATAGTGTTTCCGGGTACTCGGGTTGGATTCCGAAGTTCTGAGTAATCCGCCCAGGCACTCGGTGACCCTTCGGCACTGGTTCCAAAGTTTCAGACTTCAGAATTGTAATTCCAGACCCCCCGGAAAGTTCAGATCACGTGAGAGCTATTCAGAACACTTTGGAGCTGTTCTCACATCTTGCCAAAGTTCTTTAACTCACAGTCAAAGCACGACCCAGAAAAGCATGCTAGCAAGAGTGGGACAATCGCTCCAGAAAGTCACAAAGTCAAAAACCAAAGAGCACCTGAGTGTAAGAAAAAACAAACAAACGCCCAAACCAGTAGTGTACCCACAGTCTCGTCCACCATCAGTAGTGAGTAAACCAACTTTAATCATTATGCCAACCAAGCAGTGCATAAAAATGCAGGCTAGTAAGGGAGATTTGCTCAAGTAGAATACAGCAACCCAGAAAAACAGTCTGCAACTGGATGGAGAAATAAATTCCACCAAAGGTCAACAAGCCCAGGCCCCAGCAGCAGTCACAAAATTAAGAAACCAGACTTTCACCACCCGCAGCCCACACCACAGGGGCACCCTCTTCCTTGGCATGGCATTGTGGCACTGGTAAAATGAACAGATCGGGCAAAGGGAAATGGAGCCAGGCAGAAATATCCCAGTCTGACTGTGGCCTCATTGTGCCAAGCAGCTAGTAGAACAGTAAAAATTCCACTTTTTACCAATGAATTAGGCTCTGTTGTGTGCCATGCCACAGCCTAGACATCACACACAACCCCGCAAAACAGTTTTCAACTTTATGGAAAAATAAATCCTGCCAGGAAGCCGAGGCCCCAGCAGCAGTCACAAAACTAAGAAACCAGAAAATCACCCCACCCCAGGCCCAGGACTCTTGGCATAGCATTGCTACTATGGCACTGGTAACTTGAACAGACCAAGAAATCTTGGGAAGTGGAGCCAGGCAGAGAGATCCCTCTGGCCTCATGGTGCCAAGTGCCAACCAAACAGCAGGCAGCAATGTGGCACCCATTTTTTTTTTTAAAAAAACTGAATTGCATTTTATGGGTAAATATAAACCCCATTCCCCAGCATTAGCCCTATGGACAGGCCAGCCCAAACCATACCAGGCCAGGCACCCTTTCTCCCTGACTCCCTCTCCAGCTGATTAATTACAGATCCAGCAGCACTGTAACATACAGCCAAATTCACCACAGAGAATGGACAAAATGACTGCAGACTGCAAAAGCTGACCATCTGACTTGGCCAGCCAATCAAAACTTGCCATCTGGCTTACCATCTCTCAACTGTCCTCTCCCATACCCCACTCCTACCAAATATGGCACTAAGTTTCATTTCCAGAAGAAGCTCCACTACCAGCCCCCAAGGTGTGCAGCAGCCTCCAAATTTTTCCAAAGTTTTCTTAAGAACGTCCTTGGTCATCAGAACTTCAGATTTTTCAAACTGAATACTATAACCTTTGGCGATTTCAAAAGTTTTCCAAAGACCGAGTTACAGCCTTAGTACAAATCCACAGGATATGGTTATCCGCATGCGTAACTTTTTCACCACCAGAAGCCTATTGGCTAATACTTAGACTTTGCTAGGCATGGTGAGGTGTCCTCGCTCTGGCCAGCGTTGACCTGCTGTGGTGCACAGGTCATTGTCATGTTTGTACTCAGGCCCCTAGATGACCCTTGGAGTGTCTGCAGCCAGACTGGGCTGTCACTTGGTAAAGTGCTGAAGTCACAACCCGGGCTACTTACCCTGCCCCAAGGGTGGCCTGTTTTGCCCCAGACAGACAACAGATTAGAATGTATGTTCTGACCCACTGTGGCCTGTCCCAGATTGAGGCTGCCACGGCGGTCTGTGATTGGCCACCACCAAGGCTGCTCATCTTGTGAGGGGGGGCACAGGGTGCAGCATGAGGCGTAGCCAGGATTCCTGCCCCAATGGGATCACATGGTTGCTTCCCCTAACTGACCCCGGCAGTGTCAACAGTGTAGCCGTGACCCGACCTGGCCAGGGTCAACACCGCACTGCTGTCACTTCTGTAAATACCCATTGATTAAAAGAAGGAACTATGGAGGCCCAGAACCTTTTAACACCAGCTGATGAACAAAAAGAAGGTCTTCCTGATTTCCATTATATTAATTAATCAAATTTGGATATTTATTTAAAAAAAACAAAAAAACAAAACCCAAACCAACAACAAAAAAGAAATCCATCAGCAACTTCACTTGTTTTTCTGCTTTTCCTCTGCTTCCCTCCTGGTTCCCTCAGATCAATGTTTGCTTCCATCACTTCTTCACTCAGTAGAAATGTGGTGAAAGGGGCACTTTACTGTCAGTGACTGCAATAACTGAATGCCATCGACTCTGAGTCACAGTAGGAGTCACCTTTGGATTTCCATTTAGCCACAGTAAACAGCAACCTACCTGCATTTTAATTCCCTAACTTCTTTGCAGAATGCCCCAGGAGTGTATGCTTGAAATCAAATATGTGTTTGCATTTTAAGGAGCCTGCTCAGCACACATTAAGCAAACGGAACCAGTCAGGAATTGCAAACTTTTTAAAACCAGGGCCTTACTTAGAATTTCAGGGCCCGGGGGGGAAATTGGAGGTGAAGCAAGCATCAGAATAACTGCTTGGAAGGTTTCTTCCCCTCCCGACAAATTCGTATTCTTATTCTTAGCAGGTTGTAATTGATCTGAATGATATTCGTCCAAACATTCAAGCGAGCAACCGGTTTTTTGCAATTTCAGTTCATTTGGTTCAGCTTGTTTCTTTCTTTTCTTTCATCCATTTCCAGTTTTTCATTTTGTTTTCACCAGGAACAATGTATATGACCAGTGGAAAATTAATGGTAAACAATGGAAATGAAACCAAATGAATAAAAAAAACCAAACACGTTGAGCAAACTGGACAAACTGAATGAATCAAAATTGCCAAAATGGGGTAACCGATCAAAGAACGGACAGGTAGAGTATGTTCATTTTAGGGTGGATCGTTCAACAGGCTTGCTCATATACCTCTTAAGTGTCCCATATTTTCCAGGACATCCCTGAGTTAATACTAGGGGTGAAATAAAAATGGCTTTCCATTCTTGCAAGAATGTGCAAGATTCTCGCAAACCTGGAGAGACCTCGTGTATTCTCGCAAAGATTCTCAAGAATCAAACCTCAAAAATGGCCACTGTGATCATTCTGAGCATGTGCGACACCCCCCCCCCCCCGTGACCATTTCCCCAAACTGTAAAAAATACTCTGTGTACACAAAATGGTCACTGGGGCCCATGCATGCACAGAATCGCCACGACAGTCATTTGGCACATGCACAGAGCTGGTTTTCAGCTGTGCAAGAATCTCACAAGAATAGGTCACGAATCATCTGAATCTTGACCCATTTTCATTCTTGAAAAGCTTGGCAAGAACCCAGTTCTCAATGAGATTTTCAAGAATTGCAAAGGTGAGTTTCAAGCCTAGTTAACACCACATTTGTTATCTGTCTGTCTGGTAGTCATCATGGGAAACTGCTGCAGAGTCTCTAGGTGTAAGGATTGCAGCAGGGGAAGCCGGGGCTCGGGGGTGTGGAGGGGCACGGAGGCCCCTACACACCTGGTGGGAGAAACTGTGATCAGCCCCGAGCCCCCCCACACTACTCACTCCACCCCGTCAGAGCGAGGCGCCGGTGGCCCCAGAGCTGGCGTCCTGACAGTACTCAAGCAGGGACACACACACCCCCGGACCAGGCTCCTCCCTTCCAGCTGCACACTGATTTTGGAGGCGGGGCTGGGGATATGCCACCATCAGCGGAGGCCACTCCCCCGGCTCCAGCCCCGCAGTGCTCAGAGCGCCTGCAATGCCGTTTGGCCTCAGACTATAAAGGCAGCTCTATGCCACCCTGACCTTCTGGTGATCAGTGCCTCAGTGCCCGTGAGACTGGCCCCTTGCTTGATGTGTGGATTACCTCTGGTTAAGCTGTGGAAGTTGGAGTGCATGTCGTGTGACTGTAGTGAGTGAGTGAGTGGGGTGAGTGAGTCGGAGAACGAGTGCGGCGTGGATCAGGTAAGTGAGTGGTCCTCAGCACCCCTATCCTCACGTGCCCCCATTCACCTCCGTACCCTCGCCCATTCCTGAGTGCTTGTGTCCTGTGGCAGCGTTAAGGTGTGTGCTCCTCCCAGTGCCCTATGATGATCTATAGTCCCATCTGCCATATTAGATTCTGAGGGTTTGTTTCCAGGCACTACCTTGCTGCCTGTAGGGATCGGTGTGAGTGGACCCCATCCTACCCTGTGTTTCCCTGCTAGGGTTCCTCCCTCCCACTCCCTAGTTCCCACACTAGGAAGGGAGCTGGGAAAAACAGTCTGAGAATCTTTGATCAAGAGTAGGGATGGAGAACTTTTTCCTTCCCATGGGCCACTTCGAAAATTAACACAAGCTCTGTGGGCTGGATAGGAGTTGGTGGTAGAGGCAGATAGGTTCTCTTATTCTAATTTTTTTGGACAGGGGAACTGAGAAATAATCAGGTTAAAGGGGTGACTCATAGTCTAAAATGGTTAGGAAATAAACGAGATTTCTGTATCTCAGTTTACCCCAAACGGGATCGAAGGTCGAAAATTAACAAGCCAAAGTATGTGGGAACAACTCATTTTTATTGGATAGACACATAACATCTGGACATGGCAGTGTTACCAGCTATAAACTCCAGTAACCCAACCTAGGATATCTTATGTGTCAGAGGCCATGGTCCGAGACGCAAGCTGGTTCAGAGGAGAGGAAGAGGGGGCCCAGCAGATAGCTGGGCAGGAGTCTCTGGATCTTTGAGAGCGATGGTAAAGGGCAGAGGCCCATGCAGGATTAACTGCAATGCTAGTAGCGGCAAGCGCCAGTGACAAGAGATAAGGGCCTGGGCGTTTCCTTTTATAGCTTTATTTATTAAGAATACATGTTACAGGGTCCCCACTGCCAGGAGCAGAAAATAAGCTGACCATTCATTTCTCTATCACTTGAAGGATAGACACCAAATCTATTTTGACTCTTTGGGGAGTATTTATCTACTGCCAATCTGGTCTTCTGAAGTTACTTCCCTTTTCTTCCAGACCTTCTTTGTTTTCTCAGAGATAGTGGCTGTTCTGGGTTGTTGTTGTGGCCTTGGAGATACATTTTTCTGCTAGAGTATGAGTTGTTTACAGCTTTATTCTCATGGGTTTGTGCCAGCCTGAGGCTTATGCATCAAGTTAGCTGAACTGACTTTGTTCAGGCCTCATCCCTCTTGTGTCTCTGACCATGGCCAAACGGCCTAATCAATACATAATAAAATCAGTTTAGAAAAGGAGTTGAACGCAGCTCTTGGGTTCCAGTATGGTGTGCCACTGGACCATCGTTCCTCACCTGCGGAAAAAAAATGGAGTAGATAGAAATTAGGGTTGTGCAGAAGATATTTATTTATTTCTACATCTTTACCCCACCCCTCTCACCACATGGTGAATCGTGGAGTTATTACAGCAGAGGTAAAACAATAAATACAATCAAATCAACAAGAGGAGAAGGGCTCCACGGTGCCACTTTTGTGATCTGACTGGGGCCCGGGTTCCTGTGTAGTAGACTCTGTTCCATAACTCTGCAATGGGAATCTCCACCCATCAGAACTGATTGATTGAGGCACACTTAAAAAATCACCTGACAGGAAGTGAAAACCAGGATACCAATACCAGACCCTGTGTCTACATGTGGTTCTGTTGGCATCACTAACCTGCGTCCATGCATTGCCCCCAGCCTGCCTACCTACCTAGTTTTTCAGCCCCCTTGTCACCAGCCTTTGCTCCAAGCTAGAGCTAGAATGGAATAGTGCATTTGTTACCCACAATTAATACCCTCATTGTTGAGAAGTTTATTGTTTGCTGATCAGTACCTGAGTACTGAGTCAGGAACCCGATTATCCCAACATACCAGAAGTTACCATTTTGGAGTTACCAATTTGTCATTTAAAATTGTAAATCGGTACAGGAATCAGTGCTGGGAATCATAAAATTTGTGGGAATTTATAATTTTCATAAAATATGGCAAGTCAGAAAATCGGTATAAGAAGTCAAAAAATCAGGACAAAAAAACAATTATTCAGGGCCAGTATATTATGTTGGAAGCAATGTTAGATGGTACATTATGTTGGAAGTACATTGGGTAGCCCATCTGGCAATCATTGGGTAGTGATTATTACCTGATGTTACTAGACTGGGTTGAGTACCTGTCTTTCAGGTAACTATTTCAGCTCTACTGCTAGCCTTGCTTTCCCTTTTCCAACCCTTCTTTCTCACATTGGACCCTCTCTCTGTCATCAACCCCTTGTCTGTACTTAAACGCTGCCCTTTTTACTCCCCATTGGCTTGACAACTTCACTTGACTTGGTTTCCTGGTTTTGATCTTCCATCTTATATTTCAACTACTCTGTTCCCATTTTGCTGTGTCTCACCCCAAGTCCCAAGCTTGTCACCGGTCTGCTCGAGTCCAAGCCTTGACGCTAAGCTAACCTTTTCTCATAGGAGTTGTTTTTCATTGTGCTACACCAGACAGCTGCAGGTGGATGACAGAACTCACTAGAACCCATCGACTTTGCCTGAGTGAATTGAATGGAGAGTTCAGCATCCAATGATACTCTGCGTTTATTTGGCTGGAGAATTGGGAGCTGGAGCAGGTGACATAAAAACTACAACATGCATGGTTGATTCAGCGACGATAGCATAATCCGGATATATAGCAAGGGCTGAAAAGTGTGGTGTGTTATAGGCTAGATAAAGACACTCCTTTAATTATGTCATATGATAACAGGCTATCTTGGAGGGGTATTTTTGTTGTTGTTAAATCACAAGGTAGCAGTCAAGCGAAAAGGCAATTCTAATATTACAGGGGCTCACCAAGCACATGGTGAGAAATCTATTGAGTATAATCCAGTTTCCCGCTGCGCCAGTTCTCTGAAGTGTAACGGTTTGTTTGGTCTCGCTGCTTCTCTTTTCCGCATTGGATTTCTGGCCAAGCTGCACCAGCCACAACAAATCAAGCAGGCCGTGCTTTGACATGTCGGGTTCCCCAGAGCTTATGAAAGGGCGATTGATTGCACCATATCGCTATCCGTTCACCTCCGCATGATTCTTTTATCAAAGCCAGCTACAGACAATATTATTCGTATTCGGGAGTATGCAAGCTTGTGCTGGCATCCTGGCGATAATTAGGATTGCCTTTGTTAACGGGGGCATGCTTTCATTTGACCCTCCCTGATATTGATTCATCTATAGGAATGTTCCGCTCTAATGCCAATGAGGGGCTGGGACTTGGGCAAATTTGAAAACTGTTTCAAATTGGTGATGTAACTGATTCTTAAGAACATAAGAACTGTCATATTGTCAGGCTCCAGGGATTGGAGCCAGGAAAAGGCTAGAGGTGGGAGAAAGAGAGGCCAAGGTGCATAAAGAAGGGGGTGAGAACCAAATGAGGAGATCTCTCAGCCATTCTCTGCTAAAGGGGAGACTGAAGTGGGCAGGAGGGGCAACTAAAGAGGGAAAAGCTCACAGTAGGGGGCAATTCACAGGACTGAGGTTCACAGGAGGGGCAAGTAAACAGGGAAAGAGAACCCAGAGACACAGATTGACACAACCAGGGGAAAAACAGAACCTGAAGCACAGGAGAATGGTGGATTCAGCAGGTGGGGGACAGAGCATCAGTGGTGAAGGGGAAACAGCAACAGGTGCTCCGCCAACTTCCTGAAACTCCCAGCATGTCTTATATAAAGCTGGAAGCCAATCAGGAAGATGGAGGGCATGGACACATACCAAACAGAAAGGAGAAAGCGCAAACAACATAGGGGAAACAGTGCACATTCCAAGAGGACAAGGCAGGGGAGGACGGGTGAGTGGGGGGACTTCTCCCACTCAACTCAGAAATCATGGGTTCAGGGCCAATCACTGATACACATAAGGGGAGGTCAAAGTCTTGTTGGTCCATGATGTCTTTGTCTCCATGGTATCTTTGGTGGTAGCAAATATGGGCTGCATTACAGATAGCCACAGGACAGTTATGGGGTGATTTGTTGTTGTGGGCATCTGTCCATCATCATAAGATGATAGAAAATGCAGCAACTCTTAGGTTACTCGGGTTGTTTTAGAGTAGATTTCCTCTGAAGGCCAATCCTAGAGTACACCCTGCTGCAATTCTAGCGGTGAATCATGTGCTTTGCATGCTCATGTTTATTCTGCAATTGAAGATGCTATTTTTCATTGAATATTTGTGCATCAGACTCAAGATTACGAGACCGGCCACAAGGGAGTGTAGCTGAGAAAGGACCCTGGTGCAGTACATGGAATGGGGCCCCTGCTGGGGCACTCCATTTGAGCATGCATATACCTTCTGCACACATGTGGGGCCCCCAGACTCATAGGCCCTGGAGAGTTTATACCTGCACCGTAACGATTATTATAGCTATGCCCCTCCCTCCCATCATGCACTTCCAACTTCAGAAGTCAGAAATCTAGGGACACCCAGAGCATGAGGTTCCAATCCCTGACCATCTTGGGCAATAGTCACTGATTGTCCTAATTCCATGCATTTGTCTATTTCTCTTTTGAGGAGCTATTGGGCTCCACATTATGTCATGGCAATGAGTTCCACATGCTAGGCTGATGTTGCATGAGAAAACAACGTCCTTTAGTTGGTTTTAAATGAGAGCTGAAATGATTACCTGATTCGGTGCCCGCTGGTAATACCCACATTTTGGGGTATCATCTTGAGTGTCCGAATCAGTACCTGAATACCGTTTGTGCACCCGGAAAAACGAAATTTCAGTTTTCTGCTTTTGAGTACCTGAAATCAACTGGGGGGGGAATATCCACAAAGATGGGTATTTCAGGCCGGAAGATGAAAATCTTGGACCAGAAATTGAAAAATCAGAATGAAAATTGTATTTCTGTATATTGGTATTTTGCTATTTCAGTATTTCGGTTACCCAATCAGATACCATTTTGGGTGCCGAAATCTATCGTAAACTTTCAAATCAAATCGAGTACCATGAGTTGAACTGGTATGCCCATTATTGTGGGTTCCCACTTCAGATTTATTTTAAACATGGTGTCAACGAATGTCATCGGATGCCTTCTTATTTTTGTGTTGTAAAAAAGGGGCAAACAGCTGTTCTCTATACAGTTTGCCCACATCATTCATGCTCTGTCATTTTGGAGTGAATCACATCATTCTGTTAAATGAAGGATAGAGATTTACTGAAAAGAAATGGTATCTGAAACCTGGAAACATTCTGATAGACATCTTTTGCAAGGAAAAAAACCAAACATAACTGGAGATATCTGGAGACAAGGTTTCAGCAATGCTGGAATTAAATAAGTACAGATGTCTGATTTTCAGAAGAAAAACCCTTTCTTCTGCCTTTTTCACTGCAGAAGTTAGCAAAGATTTTTACTGTCAAATTCAATGAGATCAGAGTTATGTCATTTAGAGCTGAAACAATGGTTTGCGGTGAATGCTGTTTTAGTAAAAAAATGGACATTTCTTCACCTCACCCCATGATGCAGAAACTTACTAGGTTTTAGCCACCTTCATTTGTTTCCATTCAGGAATGCCCTTTGATAGGTACTTTTGGTGCTTTCTGGTTGTTTTGCCACAGTGGCAGGAGAAGGAGTCAGGCGCAATATACACAGATTAGATGCTAGAGGTGCTTCTTCCTTCTCCTCCCTGCCCTCTCCCCGCCCCCCTGTTTGGGAGTAAAGGAGTTGGAGGCAAAAAAGGTATGGCTTCAGGACATGAATGTTCTGACAAGTTACACCATACTGTAACACTGACAAGTTATGGACAGTACCAGAGGAATAAGGAAGTTGCCAAACATGTCCAACAAAAATCACTATCTCCAATACAGAAAGTAACAGAACCATGAAACATGTCCCAGACTAGAGATGACATGAATACCTGACATGAATAGCAGGTATACTGGATGAATTTACACTACCCAAGTTGGTCTGAAAATGTTGGGTACCGAACAGTACCCGACTTGGACCTCATTTGAGCACCCGATGTCCTGCAATGTCAATTTCCAATTTCCAGCAGTCAGGTAAAAGTACGAGCAGTGCACCCCCACCCAAACATGTGCCAGCCATCCCTAGAAAGGGTCTCCACTCTCCAGTTGCCATCCCTACGCACCCCAAAATAAGGGCAGGATTTGCATGTGCCAGCCAGGGTCTTTCCAGTTGCCAACGATAGCGCCCCAAGGAGGGCCAGATTTGCACGTGCCAGCAAGGGTCTCTCCATTGCCATCCCTCCCCAGCACCCAAAGAAGGGCAGGATTTTCACGTGCCAGCCACCCAGGGTCTCCCCATTGCTATCCCTCCCTAGCACCCAAAAGGAGGGAGCACTAGAAGCATCATCATAAATGCATGATATTACTTAGGTGTTTATGTGTTCCTGTTTCAGAGAGGGTGAAGATTTGGAGTCCTTAAATGCTGGTGCCAGGGGCAGGCACAGGACAAGGACACCAAGGCGGAGGTGGCCAGTTCCACCCCCAAACACTGGGTGGACACGGGCCGATGTCTGGTGGTGGTATGTGAGGCATGAGGATGACTCTGCAGAATGCAAGGTAAGGCACAGGGGCTGGAACAACGGGATGGATTGCCCTATGACCTATTAGGAAGTCCCCTGCAGAGAGAGATTGGCCACCCACCAGGGGCGGTGCGCCCCCTAGGGTTTCGGGGGCAATGCCCCTCCAGCCCCAGCAGTCGGCCCAAGTCCCCGACCAGCTGACAGAGAGAGAGAAAAAAAAAGTCATGCCGAGGGCTCGCGGAACCAGCTCGAAGAACCTTGTTTGAAGTAGCAACCTCCTGAAGGTTGTTAATTCAAACAAGGTTCTTCAAGCTGACTCCGAACATTGTCATTGGTTTGTGTGTGCACGTGCACAGACAAACCAATGACTCACACACACACCCCGAAGGCTTCCTAAGGAAGCCTTCAGGGTCAAAATGGAGGTGTTCTCCCTTTATGCAGAGTGTGCAGCTAGAAGCACCGTCCATTCCACATAAAGGGACCCCACAATGAAATAGTGCTGGCAGGGGGCACTATTTCATTGCGGGGCCCTGGCAGGGGGAAAGCCCATTCCTGGGCACCATACACAGATGCCTGGGTATGGGGGGGGAGGCTGGGAGCTGCCGCCGTGCACGCAACTCCCAGCCTCCCCTTCCTCCCTGAGTCCCCCCCTGTTGAGTCAAACTTTGACTTGACTAGGAGGGAAGCCAGTGGGGAGGGAGGGGAACTTGGGAGCCAGCTGTGGCAGATCACAGGCCTCAAGCAACATGCGTGGAGGCAGCAGAAGGCTCATCTCCCGGTGCTCCCGGAATGCACTGCTTCAATCGCGGGGATGGGAGGGAGGCCAAGGAGGACCCAAGCGAGGCAAGGAGCAGAGAGGGAACCACCAGAGCCGGCCCGCGGTGAGTAAATAGTGGGGGGTCCAGGGGTGGGTGGGGGGAGTGTGGGCACACAGGG